>BMAV01019520.1:137905-203672 GCA_019973955.1 Trichonephila inaurata madagascariensis
ATCTCAGTATAGATTCACTGAGTTGTAAATGATTCAGAATGTGCTGCGTTCCTGAAATAGTATAAGACTAATGGTATACTATTACTATTTAAAGAAATATATCCTAAAAATACGACGTAGATACAATTTTCAAAACTTAAACCCAGAACATGAGACGTAATAAATAAATAAGTCAATGGGCCTAAATGCAGAACTATTACATTGTCAAAAGATATTATAGACAAGACTGTGGTATAAGGTAAAGTGCGCCTTATAGAATCCTAACTTTCCCCCTTTCAGCAAAAATTGTATTCATAATAATACAAGAAAAGTAATAAATGAATAAAAACCAAAATATCATACCAGTTAAGCCTAAAATTTACAGATGTATTCAAACACTATTCTAGTAAATAAATGTGGCAACTTAAATAGTGTATTGTTTATAAACAAATGTAGCACGTACAAATCAGTATAAAATAGGAATCAATTTTTTCTTTTTTTTAAAAGCCGTTTTAAAAATTTTCAAAGGTAAAAATAAAGAATGAAACAATGACCGTCAAAAAGATTTTTTTTCTTACTAGAACTCCATTAGATTTTTACTCAATAATTATACAAAAAATATCAGAAAAGTTTTGCATTGCAAATATGATGAAACTAAACACGTAATTTGAATTTAGTATTGGTTGGAGGATTTTTTTAATTCTTCAACATAAAACTTAATAATGTAAGAACTGCATGTTACATTGTAATAAAACATTAAATTTTTTGACCCAAATTAATGTGTGGGCAAAGAAATTTTGGAATAACTATTCTGAGATTAGCACTTAGATGCTAAATGAATCATAATGAGACTAATAAATGACTATTTTTGTGTTTCACAAAATATCAAAAATCAAAAGAATCATCTTAAGATGTGGGATATCACATTAAATAAAAATTTATATGTTTTTGTTAATGTAACCTGGCTGACGTAGTCAAAACTAGGCCTATGAAATTCCTCATAATAAAAAGCTAGATTGTATCCCTTTCGTTAACCGTTGCTTTGAGCATTTGGCAGGGGACAGTGCCACTGGGATCGTTTCAACATCAATTTTGAGGGGTAACACCCTGGAGGCAGTCAGAGGCCTCCCACCTCTCTTCCTTGTCCACCAACATCACGAGAGGACTTGCGGCTCGATGGCTATTTAGAGTACCCCCTGCCCCGAAGGCACTGTAGGGGAGCGATGGACGTTAAATTTGTTGAGGGCTCAAACGTCCTCCCATTGGTGTGGTGTGGTAGTTAGGAGACGGGGGTGCCAGCTCATGTGTCGTCCTCCTCACTTGAACATAGTTCAGAATTACGAGGTTCGTCACCAAAAGCACTCGATTGGCTGAACAATGCGACATTAATAATACCTCTCACTCACACCGCGAAGGCACTATACATTTACAAACATTCATGCCTTCTCCGAGATTCGAACCCCCATGCCTTATGGAACACAGTCAGCGTCGCTAACTATTATACCTGAAGGGTGGCAAAATAATTATAAGTTTTTGTAATGAATGAGATTTTTCCTTAAGGGTCGGTTATTATTTAAAAATTATATTTTACGTCTGACTACACAAAATCTCATCCATTATATAGCTTATCGGAAATTAAGTACTTTTGGCACATTCGAAAAAGTATTTCTAAATATAAGAAGTGGCGTTAACACACTAAATACTGAATCGACATGTTAAAAAAAATTCAGTTACTCAGGCCCATATATTAATAAGACAATTAAACAAATTGGATTTATTTCTAATGCACATCTATGTTATCCGAAATTTCTTTTATTTTCTTTTAAAAAATTTGGTTTATGCAAATGACTTCCAGTGTCATTTGTTAGTTATTTTTTTTAAAACTTACTTTTAATCTTTAATATTAATCATTCATTTAAAGAATAATTAATAAATTAATATGAGATAATTGCGTTGAAATTTCTTTCTTAAATCTGAACAAGATTTTTGTAATTTGTCTTTGTTATATCCAAGAGAAATATTTAAAAAATTGTGAACAATATAGATTATATGTCCCATTCAAATCTATTAAAGATATATAGTTGAATACTACATGCTATATCTAACTGTGAGAAACTTGGGTGTTATTACTAAAATACTTTTTTCGATTTCTTTTTTCTTTCTTAAAATTTCTGACAAACTTGATTCTTGAGAAGTTATTTAAACATGTAAAAGGCAAAAAATCCTTTTTTAACACAGTAAAGAGTCAAAAGAGAATGATTTTAATAAAACCGCAAAAAAAGATTACTATGCCTTACTTTTTTTTTAATCTCGCAGTTAATTTTCTTAATAGGTAATGTGTACATTTTTTCCCTTTGCTGTGAAAAAATCCAAATTCATACATTTGATTAATTCCCCGATGACTATTTCGATCATCAATTTCATTATTACATTTACTTTTTTTTTATCGGTTTTTGAGTAAAATATTTAACGCGTGTATTAATAATGAATTGTTCTTTGATGGTTTCACGGAATAATTAAAAAAAAGACATTATTTATATATCAGAGTACAGTAATGTGATGAAAGGTGAAGAATTTAACATATTTTTATGACTGGGACTAAGATACAGGAGTGTTCGTTAAAGATTTTGGAACGCTTCTTTTTTGCTCTAAATGAGAGATCCGAACAATAATTCGATTTCCTTATTTATAAATTATAATTTTTTTCATTCATATGACCCTACCTGCCCTCTAATGTACAAAAAATCTACCATAGTAATAGCTTGATCGTTTGGGTGGGCATTACTTTGGATGGTCGCACTTGCCGCTATGCCTTTGCAAGAAGCTCTGCTTTGAGGCCTAGCGATAATGTCTTGGAGCCCTCTCTTCTCCTTTTCATGGGTGCAGTTGACCCTCATTTTATTTAAATGGATGACAACTCAAAGTCCATAGAACTACTCTGGTCAATGAATTTTTGGAATGTCAGGATATTCGCCCAGCCGATTGGCCAGTTTGATATCCAGATCTCATCCGAATAGAGTATGCCTGGGATGTTCTTGGGAGTGCAATTGAAACTCACAACTCCCCTCCGAGAACTATCAAAGTCCTGTAAACAGAATAGCTGAACGAATGGGACTATTTGCCACAGGAACTCATAATTTCCCTTATTTCCGGTATAAAATAACTGCGTGATGCCTGTTTATATCTAAAAGACTGGACCATTACCCGTATTAACCATTTGTTTTTTTGGTATATTTTGCAACTGCTGTTTCATACCTTCCGATTTTGATGAGTGTTACACATGATCATGCATGTGTTTTTTAACTATTGGATGGTTATTTTTGCATTATATCAACCCTATATACATACCAAATTTCATTAAAATCTGTTTATATTTCCAGAAATAATTGACAAAATCTAAACATTTTCTTAATTTTAAACACTGGTATATATCTAGTTTACGTTTGCTAAATTTTCTCTTTCTTTCCTACTACAGATGAAACAATAAGCGAAATTATTATTAATTTTCTTAAAAAAAAAAAAACTTCTTTAACGCAATTGACATTTTGTTAGTATGAAATAATGAAGGTTTCCAATCCTAAAAATTATATCAAATTAAAAGCATTTAAGGCATTTTCTAACTAAAAGCATTTAAGTGTACACTCAATTCTGTTTTTACATGAGTTTATTTTACATTAATTCGGTTTAAAATGAATTACAATAAATGATTAATAAAATCTTTTACACAATTTATTTTCATTTAACACAATCCGCCTATTTCTGAGAGATATTTTTGCTTTACTTTTATTTTTATGAGTGCAACATCGGAGACAAGGAATGTAATGTATTCGCGAAGGTTCTCAAGACTTTTGTAATGTTCAATATATAATTTTATCTGTTTTATCTACATTTTGTGTTTAATGTAAAAGAAAAAAGTGTATTTCTGGATTTTATATAAAATTTATTGAAAATGGCAGTAAAAGTTCAGCGTACACATAGTACATTCTCACAGAAAGTACCCTGCAAAACTTTTTTTGAAGTAGTGGAAACATTTCGGGCATATCAAAACCAGTATCGGAAAAAAAAAACCTTTTAAACAAACAATTTCCATTCAACACGAAGAACGAGTAAGACAATGATTAAATCTTACCTACTTTTTCATCACTAATGATATTATAACTTCAATTCAAATACAAAAGAAAATGCAACAAGTAAAAGAAAAAAAAAATTAACATCAATTCCTACTGCGTTAGAAAAACGCACTGGCGCAATCTGTTGCAGATAGTTGTAACTACGACAAAAATAACGCTGAATAAATTTAAAATTAAATTTAATTAAAAAATTAACCCTTTAAGTGCTACCGGCGTATATATACGTCTCACGCAGCCAGTGCTATAACTGCCGAGTACGTATATACACGACTTTCCGAAGTAAGGTCTTTTCTTTGCACTACTGTCAGTAAAACTATTCTGAACGCTTTAGGAAACAATAGAATTACCTTGACACTATTTACTACGGATCCGCTTATTTCCGAAAAGGATTTGCTTCGTCCCCCCCTTTTTCTTTTCCCCAATACATTGCATACTAGTGCCTATGTGAAAAACGATGGCACCGTGGAGCAAATAGGGTAACTTTTAGCCGGCAGTAAAAGGGTTAATATTTGAAAAAACTGCATTAACATCAAGTGTCATCCACTACACGTTTAAAAAAATTATTTGAATATGAATGGATGAATAAAAAAAGTATTTAATTAACAATTGAAAATTTGAGCAAGATATATATATATATATAGTGAGAGAGTGAAATTATAGTAGAAATTGAAAAAAAAACTAATCTTGAAGAACGTGAACATCGTGATATATATCGAGTTCACGATACCAAACACTACGAAAATACGTAAAAGAAAAAGAAAATTAAGATCCATACAAGGCGTGGAAATGTTAAACTGGTATTGATATTAAAACATATTAGTTAATCAGTTAGTGATATGTATTTTTTTAACTTTTCAAATGATAGGTTACCTTTTATGACACATGTAATATCTTTATGAAATAAATTGTCTCATATCCAAGCATGAGAACTTGGTTTATGTATAATGTCTGCTGATTTCTTAGGACTTAGAATCCATTTTCTGTGTTTCAATAGATGCTATAAGACTCTTACACGTATTCTCCCAGAACACGTCTTTCGTGTAGGAACAGAATTACCGTATTTACTCGAATCTAAGACCCCATTGATTCTAATTTGCAACTCAAACTCTCAAAACGTTTTTGCGGAAAAATGTTGTCATCGATTCTAAGCCCCACACCATATTATCTAAACGTTTTGGGGAAAACATTTAAAAAAAAATTGTGTAGAAGGTTTATCAGTGAGCCATATTTAAGAAATTTTGTTAAAAAATTGAAAGAGAAATAATAAGAAATTAATAATTTATTTGTTTTACCAATATAAGGACTTTCAAATACATAAATCAAACTATAATTACTCTTACATCAATATCATGTTTCAAAAATGATTTTTCACTCCCATTGCCACAGCTGATTTCGGAATTGGTGCCAGGGTCTCCATTTTACCACACGATGTCGCCTTCAATGCCATCCAATGCATTTGTTATGCAATATTTATTTAAAAAAAGTGTATTATAGAAGAATGGAGAAGAATTATAAAAGACTGTTGAACATTTTTCTGTACAAGCAAAAATTATGTCATTTTGTGTACGCCATCGACGTTTATTTCTTTAATCCGTGTCAAATGTTCAATGACAGCTAATTTCTTTCTGTTTCTCTTTCTGTATTTAAAATTGTGCTTCCCTTTCCATGCTTGCGTCATAATGAAGTAGTCTTGATGCTCTTAACAATATATTTGATGTTTAGGTGATTAAAATAATAGTTATATAAAAAATTCTTTAAATACTAGCAGACAACTATATTTAGAATAGACTGAATATTGAAGACAAACTAGGGGTTACGATAAGTCATCGACGCAAGTTGTCAGAATCACCCATGGTGTTTAGGAAGTTCCATTGTTAGGAAATTTACGAATTCTGTCCACGAAGAACGATGTTGATTGATCATGGAACTAATTCGATACTGCTGCCTTTACTTCATCGTCGGAGTGAAATCGTTGACCCATTTAACTTTTCTTCAGTGGTCCAAAGATGTAATAGTCGCCAGTGATAGGTCTGTACTGTACGCTGGAACTTCCACAACTTCCCACTTTTTATGGGCCAGTGCCTCCACACACACCTTGGCAAAATGTGCCCTTGCATTGTCTCGCAGAATGATGATACCTGACTACAACATACCTGGACGTTTGTTTTTGATTGCCATATGCAGCGTATTGTTTGGGTATATCGTTAACCATTGCTGTAGACTTCGAGCTCCTTAAACTCCAGTAGCAATCCCTGCATGTCAACATTATCTTTTTGGCTGACTGTTGAGCTTTGAATTTTTTGAGCAAAGATGAGTCGGGAAATAGTCTCCACTTCCAGTTAGAAGTGGAGACATCAGGTTTCATCCCTTCCCACTATGTACTGCAGAAAGTCGTCATCCGTCACCCCTATAGAGCAAAAAAAGCTGTTAACTCACATTCAGGCTTACACCCTTTCAGTGTTAAAAACTTTATTATAGTTTGCTAATACGTTTTAGATGGAGTTGCATCCCAATCAGCCATTTTTAAATGAATGTCGCGTCCTTACGATTGCAGTTATCCCAAATCTGCTTGCCCACGCAAGTGCGTGGTACATACACCTTCATTATTGTGTTTGTTCCACGAAAACACATTGAAAATAGTTCGCATTCGATGACTCAAATCGTTTTCATTTGAACATGCCTCAGATATTAAATAATGTACCCTTGGGTATATTATAATTAAATTACAATGTTGTTTTTAATACAAATAATAAAATCTTAAAATATGAAGCTTTTAATAAAAAATCATGGTAATAACTTTTTTCCACTAGTTATAAATGCTAGAAATAAATGATTACTAACACGCTTATTTTTTTTTTATAATTAACTCAATTTTTGAGACGCAAAAAAATTTTCTGATCTGACAGCTGAAATAAAAAAAGAAAACTGCTTTTATTTTCCCAAGAGAGAAAGTTCATTGCTATTTCCCCATCCTCAAATTGTTTTTTTTATTTTTTACTTTCGTTTTCCATTAAAGTGTGTCTCCTTGAATTTATAAAAACCGCGATACCAAAATACAATGTCTGTCAAATACAAGATACTTAGAACGATATTCTTAGAGAATGGGAAGTAAACTAATTATTACATGATTTTTGAGCACGGAGTTTATTTTCTTTGAATCCAAAGCCTTACTTAATACTTGTTAAATAAATCGTTCCCAGAATTAAGACACTCGTAAAACTGTAAGTAATTAATAATCTTGTCAAAAATGCTAAGAGATAAAATTTTAGCTGATTGTTTCTCTTAAACACAATTCATAATTAATTCCCATTTCCATTCTAAATGTAGAAATAAATAGATAGCACGCGCTCGCGTTAAGAAAACCTAGTAAATTCATATTAATACTTTTAGTTCAACCATTAAATTATATTTATAAAAAGAATTAAAATAAGAAAGAAGACTTATCCAAATAAACAATGTATTTGCATGTTTCATTCAATGCATAATTTGTATTATTTAGATTATAAAAGGAACCTTTATCATTCATCTTCATTTCCATTATTTAAATATATAAACTAAGTGTCTTCGAAATAAAATATAATACCTTAAATAGTTTTCTCGTTTTAATCATCTCTTCAGAAAGTTGTACAAATTATTTTCAGTATAAATACAGGATAATAAACTGTAAATCCTGTAACTGTACAGGATAATAAACTTCGATGACTAGCTGTAATATTTTAAATCTAGTTCTAATAAAGTTTATGTGGCTGCATCAAATAAATACATTTTGAGTAAAATATTTGTACTTACATTCACAGTAAGGAATAAGGGAAATAATCTTATATTAAAATTAAAATTTAAAGTATAAGAAAAAAAATCATGAAAATTTCCTACAAATTTCAAAACATTACCACTTTAGAAAATAAAAATAATAAACATTTTCACTGCTTTTATCAAACGATCAGTAATCGTGTGTGTGATGGAAAAAATAAAAGAACTCTCAAATAATTATCTTAAAATGCGATGTTAAATTAAAGTGTACGCAACAAATTAAAAATTAAATAATCTCGGAAAGTAATTATCAAATAAATTAATACTTTTACAAAATTTATATAGATTTAGTTATTTTTTTATGCATTATCCGATGAATATTTTTTCTAAGCTCCTCATTTATATAAGTTTATATGGTTATGAAATTGCTTGGAATAGAAACATGTAATTATCAAGTCAAATTGAATTAGTTACCGATAGGCCCATTCAGAGAATTTTAATGTAAACATTTTATAAAAGTCTGCATGGTATGGAATTGTATAAAATCGTTTCCTGAAGAAAGTGTTTTTTTTTTATCTTGTCTACACCAGGGGTGGCCAACCAAAATGATCTTGCTGGCCACTTCTAAAAAGATATATAATCCCTTTGGCTGCTTATAAAAATATATACCTTTATACTGGGCCTTGACCCTTTGCAAAAATTTATTGTATTAAAACAGAGGCAACTTGATAAAATAAAATCAGCTATGGAATTAATTTTTTACAAAGCACTATACTGAAAACGAAAATATTGCGCAAAATATTTGCATTTTGTATTGTTGAATTTAGCTGGCCGAAAATTATATAAGGTGGGTCACATGCGGCCCTCAGGCCTTGGGTTAGCTACCAATGATCTACCCAAAGTACTTTACATTATAGTTTTACAGTATCTTTTAACTACATTCGGAACCGGGATTTTAAAAAAGCGCATAAATGGATAATGTTCATGATATTTAGTGTCACTTAGATTAAAATACATGTATAAAGTTGTTTTAAGAATATTATGTCAAAATAAATTTATTTAAATACAACATTTTGGCAAAAAATTAACTTAGAATAACCTTTATTCAAAACGTTCTCCTTTTATAAAAAGTTCCTCTTTGATAATAATATTTTGTGTGTGTGTGCTTGTATAAAGTAAAGACTTCTACAGAGAGTCTGAACTAGGAATTTTGAAAAATTTACATTATTTCCAGAGTTACCACCAATTAAAATAATTATCGGTGTTTTTTTTCTTAAAATTTCTCCCCTCTGTTGTAGTAAAATATGGATAACACCATTTCTAATTTACATATTTCAAAAACTTTAGTTCAGCCTCTATACAGAGTTTTGAGCTACATACATGCAAAATATTGTTACAACAGAAGCATTTTTTAGAAATGAAGAATGTTTGTGAAAATTGGTCATTATATGTTAATTTTTTGTGAAAATAATTCAATTCAATAATTTTTTATTGTAATAATATTCCAAAAACAATTTTATATACGTTTTCTAATCTAAGTGACACTAATTACCATAAATATTATCCATTTGTACGCTTTTACAAATGCACGGTTCCGAACGTAGTCGGATACCTTAATATGCAGATGTTTCCTGAACAAGCAACAGATTCATGTTCAAACAAAAAACACGGCAACAAAGCTCATTTTTTACCATTTTCCAGAAATAACTCAGAGATTTATTGCAATTTAAGAATGCGTTAAAAACTAAATGCGATAGATTTCGCTAAATTTTCAACTTCAGAACGAAAATTTCTATTCGATGTATTAAAATTCCTATACAAAATTTTAACTGCAGATAACTCTTGAAGGAGTAAAAACTCTTTTACTTATTTTATAAGATTAATCTTTTTTTTTCTTTGTGAATCATTTGTGTAGCCCGATCGCTTGTAAAATTCCCACAAGACGAATGAGAAATAAGTCATTTTATTAATTAAATTATCTCACAAATGTTCAGTTCGACAAACAAGGCTAAGATAAGACTCAGCTGGAGGTAAACAGAATAAATTAATATTTTAAATGGGACATGATAAAATCCATATTCAAACAGAATGCAGACCATTTGAATGTAAATACAACGTGATTTAAAATCATGATTTTCCTTTGTAAGAGTATGAAAACAAGATTTTACGATTGATAGTCTTCCTTTGTAAACATTCATTTAAATAAAATCATAAATCTTATTTAAATTTCGTTAAAGTATTTTATAAAGAATTTTAAAACATACTAAACTAGCTGTTTCGTTGTTATCTTCCCATTTCGCTAAGTATTTCTTGACATGGTAAGACCACACATTATTTTGTTAGGATATTCTTAATTTACGCATTTGTCCCCTATTTTTAATCCCCTCTTAGTCGAAAACACAGGGATTTATTTCTTACCTTTAAGGCCTTATGACCTTCTTCCTTCCCTAGATAAAGGGTGGGCAGACTTTTCCAGGATATGGGCTATTTCTAATATTTTTAAGGAGTTGCGTCCTCCCAGTTAAGTAGATGTAAAATTCCTGTATTAAAATTATTTTTTTTTTCCTAACTCATGTTTACGACATTTTACCCTTCTTTTAAAATATGATAAATGGCCATTAGATAGTGGAGCTTAGACGTATTCAATGCAGAGGGTAGAAATCATACATAAGACGATGAATCTGAAATCCAAGTATGAACTTAAGGTATCCGACTACGTTCCGAACCGTGATTTTAAAGAAAGTATAAATGGATAATTTTCATGATATTTAGTGTCACTTAGATTATAATACATGTATAAGATTGCTTCAAGGATATTTTGACGAAAAAAAATATTTAAGTAAAATATTTTGGCAAAAAATTAACTTAGAATAATCTTGTTTCAAAAAAAATGTTCTTCTTTTATAAAAACTGCTTCTAAAATAATAATATTTCGCTTAAATAAAGTAAAGACTTTTCCAGAGAGTCTGAACTATAGGATTTTTGAAAAATTCACATTATTTTCAGTGTTACTACCAATTGAAATAATTATCGGCATTTTTTTTCTTAAAATTTATCCCCTTTGTTGTAGTAAAATATGAATAAATCCACTTCTAAGTTATATATTTCAAAAATTCTAGTTCAGCCTCTGTAGACAGTTTAACTAGAATACGGGCAAAATATTATTATAATAGAAGCATTTTTCACAAAAGGAGAATATTTTGAAAATGGGTCATTCTATGTTCATTTTTTGTCAAAATATTGTACTTAAATAATTTTTAATTGTAATAATATTCTTAAAATAAATTTATATACGTTTTCTAACCTAAGTGACACTAAATATCAAATATTATCCTCTTATATGCTTTCGTAAAATCACGGTTCTGAACGAAGTCGGATACCTTAATTTGATCACTGCTGTTTCTCGCGCCATTGCGGAACATGACATCAACACGAGAACCCAATCTCGCGTAAGAGTGGTGTTTGGGATCATATATCAATAGCCAATCCCGAACTATCACGGGGTGGGCTGTCCATCAACATTTATTCTCCTTTTCAGTTGGTGTGTGGAGAAAAATTCATTTATACGGCTGACATCACAGTAATTGTTTCCCCCTCCCTACTGCTACAGCGAACGTATCAAGCATCACCATGAGCTTCCAATGTATCGTCTACACATTTATCAAAATGTTTTCTTAGTTCACAGGCGAGTTGATTGTGAAAAACCGATTCTTCAATCCAGCTGGCGTCAATGTTCCATAAATATGTTTCTCTTAGTATGTGATTCTTAGGTTGTAGTAAAGATGATCACATCAAAATTCCTTGGTGGTCCACCAGCCGATCGCGATCAATTTATTGCCCATCCTTGCCCTAGATAGTCTATTTCCATAATACCCGTTTTTAAGTGGTGCTCCATCTAACATTAAAATGTGCTCGCCAAATTTAAAATTTGTATGCCTAATAATACAAAAACTGAAAACTTTTACCAATAAAGACCATGAACTTCCACCTTCAGTCTACCTTTGGAGATGATTTTCTCAAACCCGTTCGTAACGTATGTTTGTATAACGAAAGAAACATGCTTACCAAATTTCAAATCTGTATTTCTTATAGCTCAAAAAAGGAATCTTTTTATAACACCTCCATAGCCCACCTTGGTAATCTATTTTTGAAAACCTTTTCTTAGCATTTTTGCCTTCTTGCTTATTCCTGACAAATTTCAAAATTTTAATTCTAATACTTCCAGAGATCTCTTGATGAATGATTAAGTGCGTGAGTCACTTTTCTCTTACATAAATATAGACTAGCTGGTATAGCCGATCTTTGGGCACAGGTGAGTTAAATAATAAAACAATAGAAATTGAAGGAAAAATAAATTTTGAATATGTTAAAATTAAGTGAATTGCAAATTAAACAAAAAAAGTATTTTTAGCATATTTTTACTCAACAAAAAATAATATTTTCCAAATTTGAAATCTGTAGGTCTAATAGTTGAAAAAATATCTTCGTGACACCTATGTGGGGTGACTATTGAGCAACCCTCCCCCTCCCCCATTCTTATCTGATCTCTCCTCAGAAAAGTTAAATGTTTTCTAAATTTGAAGTCTATACTCTTAGTTATACATAAAAGAGAATTTTAATACATAAAACGCCCTTGCATCCCTCCCTTTGGATGTCAATTTTCGCAAGACCCCGTCTTAGCATATCTCTAATGCATAAAAGAAGCATTTCAGCTAATTTTCAAGTGTAGGTTCAGTAATTCAAAAACGGAATTCTCTGTTATCTATATATATAACACCCATGTAATCATTAACAAAACTCCGTGGCAGTCTATTTCAGCATAACCTTCATGGTAGAGAATCACTGCTCCATTAAAGTAACCTGCTTGTCAAATTTCTCCTATAGATCTAACATCTCAAAAATGAGAATATGTTTCTATAACGGAGCTTAACCCTTCGCAATCACGCTTAGTGGCTGATTTTCGCAAAACTATTTATTAGCGGATCTTTACTCCAAGAAATTAACATGTCTGCAGTTCAATTTCAAGTCTGTGGGTTTAATAATCCAAAAATGGGAATTCATTTATCTATAACACTCGATTAGCCATCGCAACGCCTAATGTGGGAGGGGGATGTTTTCGCAAAACCCCTTTTGTAACAGATCTGTACTCCATGAAAGGAATATGCTTTCCAGATTTCAAGTCTATAGGTCTAATAGCTCAAAAAAAGGGAATTTTCACCCTTAACGCCCCTTAGGCCCTCGCAGCACACCTAGGGGGTCGATTCTCACAAAACCCGTTCTTAGAGGAGCTCTACTCCATAAAAGGAATTCGCCCATCAAATTTCAAATCTGTAGGTTTTATAGTTCAAAAACGGGAATACTTATTTTTAACACCCCTTAATACCCCGTAACACCACTTGGGGGACGATTTTCCCTAAATCCCTTTTGTAGCTGATATCTACTTCATGAAAGGAATCTGCTTACAAGATTTCAAAACTAAACTTAACTTAATTCAGTGGCGCGACCGCTCATGATGGCCAAGGCCTACCGTGCCCAACTCAGTATACGCGACCATGGCCCGGAGGTGCATGAGCAGAGGTTCCGGTCAGGTGGTCAGTCTGACGCGATACCTCCAGTGTTAAGTTCCAAAGCAAACTCGGTACTCATTTTATCACCCCACTGAATTAATGAAAGGCTCAGTCAACCTTGCTCAGCCCGGGGTTTGAACCTCGGACCTGTGGTGTGGAAGCGCGATGAACTAACCACTCAGCCACTGGGCTTCTGATTTCAAAACTATACGTCTAATAATTTAAAAATACAAATAATTATCTATAACGCCCCTTAATCCCCGCAACGCCCCTTGGGGGCTGATTTTCGTAAAATCCGTTCTTAGCTGATCTCTTCGGATTTAAAGTTGGAATTTTAATTCTTATATCTTAAAAAAAATTATTTCAAATTTTTCAAATAACTTTTTTTTTCCTAACATATTTTTTTTCCTTCAGTTTTTTGGTAAAAACAGTTAATAGGAAAATTATACCAAAAGCGGGAAATGCATTCAGAATATTACATACGCAATAGCATAATGCATTAGTATTCCACTATTATAACCTGAGAAATGTTCGTTGCATTTTATATATTTTATAAACTATATTTTTAACTTATGTCAATTTTCCATGCCGTGTAGGGAATAAATGTGGTTTATGCATGAGTATTTGGCTTTGTATGAGTCTTAATATGATTTTCTAATAAAAAAAAAGATTTAGAAAAAAAAATATGTTTTCTAAATAAAATCGAATACAATGTATTTTAAAAAATTTCCTATTAACCAAGTCTCATTTTTATAGAATGAATACTTTCATTACTAAGTCTAAAAAAATCCATCATTACTTATGATTCCTAGCATAAAATGTCTCTTTGAACAAACATTAACGAACACATAAACTTTTGTGTCCTTAATATTAATAAGGAATTTCAGTCAAAAAGCAAATCAACACATCAAAATTGAAAAATTGTTCGTAAACCTTTTGTACAAAATAAGCCCCGCTTAGGTGTAATATTTTGTAAATTTTTACCAATTTTTTCCCCATTTTAGTAATAATAATTTCTTTTTTTCTTTTAATTTTAGCATATTTTTCTTAAAATGTTCTAAATAAATCTAAAAACCTCAAAAAAAAATCTCTATATCTCCATTTTTTTATAACTGTCGCAAGTAGTCGGATTTCTTAAAGATTTATAAAAAGAGTACTGTTTCTCCGAATATTGCAGAGTTTTACTTTTGCCATTTTATTGTTTCTGAGACAGGTTAAGAAAAAATAATTGACGACATTGCTTTGAATGAGTAATATTACATGGAGAAAAATATAAAAACCTTAAAATTACATTGAATCATCATATTTTATTATGTAATTAATACTTTTAAAAATTAAAATCAAATTACACTTTACAGAAACATTGCTTTCGAAGTGTTTGGGAATCTCTAGAAAAAAAAGAAAACATGAATATTAATTAAAACCAGAAAACCAATCCGTTTTAGAAAATCACGAATAAAAAGTATTTTAAATTCTTTCAGCATTCTTTAAACTATAGAAAGAAATAAAGAAAAAATGATGGTAGATGAGAAAAAAATGTCTGAAGAAAGAATGAAAGCAAGAGGTTAAGTATATTTGTTTTGGTTGGAAACTATTTTAATTGAGAAAGCTTGTCTTCATTTTTACTTATACATTTCCTAGGTTATCTCAGGCATTATTATTTCATCGAACGAATACTTTCATTACTAAGTCTAAAAAAAACCATCATTACATATGATTCCTAGTATCAAACATCACTTTGATCACACATTAACGAACACTTTTGTGTCCTTAATCTCAATATGCCACAAGCTTTTCAGATACCATCCCCATATGAACAAATAGAATGGGTCATCATGACATTCTTTTGTGATTGATAAACGCTGGAACTCAAGTTCTGTTATCGCAAATACAAACTAGACTATACCACCCTTATCTCTGAAGAAGTGTAAGCATTTGTCCTAACTATGGAAAGAATCAGAGGTAAATAATAGCGGAATGAATGAATTCAGATTCTGGTTTGGGTGTAATGGAATCCCCATAGTACAAATAAAGTTTTTCGTAAACGGGATTCTCTAGAGCAGAAAAAAAACATCAATCTTATATGTGTGTGTTACCGTTAAAGTTTACAATTCATAAGATAACTAGATATTTCATGAAATAACTAGACAAGTCAGTTAAAGTATACAGCAGAGGAAAAATTTCATACCTTACCAAGTTATTCGACGAAATAATTAGTTATTCTATAAAATAACAAAAGATAGACTGTTAAAGTGAAATATAAACAACTTCAAAGTTATTTTATAAATTAACCGATCAAAATTATCTAAACCTCCAAAAAATACATTTTGTCTCTACTATGGATAATTAATAGATAAATAATAAGGATAAACCGATACCAAAACTTATTATTGTTCATATTGCTAAAATTAGTTTAAGGTATCCGACTACGTTCGGAACCGTGATTCTGCAAAAGCGTGTAACGGGATAATATTTATGATATTTAGTGTCACTTAGATTAGAAAATGTATATAAAATTGTTTTATGAATAGTATTACAATAAAAAAATATTTAAGTACAATTTTTTGACAAAAAAGGAACATAGAATGACCCATTTTCAAAATATTCTCCTTTTGTGAAAAATGCTTCTATTATAATAATATTTTGCCCGTATAAAGCTCAGACCTCTGCACAGAGGCTCAACTAGAATTTTTGAAATATATAACTTAGAAGTGGGTTTATCCATGTCTTACGACACACACAACAGAGGAGAAAATTTTTAAGAAAAAGACGCCGATAATTATTTTAAATGGTTGTAACTCTAAGATAACGTGATTTTTTCAAAAATCATAGCTGAGTCTCTGTACAGAGGTTTGAGCTATATGCAGGCAAAATCTTACTATAATAGAAGCATTTTTCACAAAAGGACATTTTGAAAAAAGGTTATTCTAAGTTATTTTTTTGCCGAAAATGTGTGTTAAAATATTTCTTTTTTCAAAATGTCCTTAAAAGAACTTTATACATGTATTCTAATCTAAGTGACACTAAATTTCATGAAAATTACCCATTTATGCACCTTTTTAAAATCACGGTTCCGAACGTAGTCGGATACCTTAAGAGAAAGGAGAAAAATCAGGTTTTTCATCTGTTGCTGACACAATTAACTTTTCTACTCCTGGAACTTCAAGGATATCATAACGCTAGAGCAACCAACAATCACGTGGTAACTCTTTTCTGTGCTGTCTTAACACTTTTTTACTTCTGCTATAAAAAAAATAATTTTTCATGAGTAAGTGCAGCACTTTTTTCCTTTGTCCCACGCTTATTTAATCAAGATACAAACCTCTCGCATTGAATATTTGTTATTTACAAGTTATTCTGCCATTCTTGCAGAGATCATTGCTTGAAAACAGGTTGCAAAAATATTTGTTAATACTCTAAAACGTAAAATGTTAACATGCACCGTCTAAATTCATTATTGTTATTGCAAAACTGCTATAAGCGGTTTAAACCAGTGCTTCTCAAAGTTGCAATATACGCCACCCAATATTCAATCATAATTTTCATCGAGCCCCCCTCATACAGTAACTATGTATTGAATTCAATAATACTATACTTTGACCCTAAAACTGCAAAACGACTTTAACCTCTTAAGCACACCCAGTGTATTTAAACGTCTCGTTAAGCCAAAGCGTTTATTTCCTCGGACGTATATATACGTCTTTCCAATGTACGATCTTCTCTCTGTGCAGTGCTATCCATAAAATTATTCCGAAGTCTTTGGGATGCAATAAAAGGACCTTGACAGTGTTTGCGAATAATTTACTTATTTCAGATTATTTGCTCATCTTTATTCCTCCCCCACCCCAATACATCACATACGCGTGCCTAGGTGGAAAACGGTTGTCCTTAAGAAGCGGATCGATTAACTTTTAATCGGAAGTTATGGGAAAAATTACAAACCGGACAAACTATTAAGATAAGTGTTAATTTTTGTTTTTAATTACATATATGATAAGCCCATGGGTTCACTGGTAAATAATAAACTTTTTCTCAAATTAGGATTGTTAAATTAATTATAAAATACATTGTGTAGCATTGATATATTTATAAGTGCAATTGATCAGTGTAAATGTGTATTTTATTTTTTATTATGTTAGAATATATTTTGTTTGTCTACTTTCAGTAAATTAGTATTTTTTTAAATAATCTTTTGTTTTCGACTTTTCAATATGCGCGTGCCCCCCTTGTAAAGTTACCACGCCCCCAAGGGGGTCGCGCCCCACAGTTTGAGAAACGCTGGTTTAAACTGATTAGAAGCAGTTAGAATTGTTCAAAAGAACTTTCGAGTGCTGTATTTCATACTTTAACGATCAAATAATTGTTATTCTATAGAATACCTAGTTAAATCGTAGAATTCACTAATTTTACATACTTTAACTGAATTGTCAATTTATTTCATGAGTTAATTAGTTATTCTATGGAATAATGGAATTCAGACTTTAACGGTAAATTATATAGAATCATTTTGTTAATTATCCTTCATTTGCAAGTTGCCAATGCAACATCCAATCAGAATTGAGGGTTTTTTTTACTTAAATATAGAATGAACGCAAATGCGGCATGTGTTTCTAATTTGATAAGGATCTTAATTGTCAAACTTACTTCATAAGTCTTTTAACCTTTATTCATTTTCTAACAGTTAATGAAGTAATTATGTATTCGCAATTTTTCCCTCTCAGACTAAAATAGGTCTTTTTTTTTATCAGTTACTAGCCGTTACCCAAACACTTCGCTGGAACTTTCATGAAAATGTATGACAATTTATATAATTTTAAGTTATTGGCATCAAATACTTAACACTAAGGTTCACGATTGTATTCAAAAACATTATTATATAGCATTTATATATTTATTTAAAAATAATATCTATGACCCTCCCACGCAACATCCGTTGGGAATCGATTTCTGCAAAATCCGTTTTTAAAATTAGTTAAATCAACAGATAACAACAAATGAAATAATATTTTTTAAACATGAGCTGGAACACACTTTCCCACCATTAGCTTCTTATAATGGTATTTGGTTACTTCACACATGCACAAATTAACCCATTAATGCGAAGTTCGCTTCCAAGTGTGAACCTATATAAGATTATGACAACCAAAGTCTCGAAGATTAGAACCAGCGACATATGGATTCGTAAGCACATAACATACCACTATACAAAAGTGATTACCCCTGTTCGGAGGCTGTTACTGGCTTACGTAGGTACCGCTACAGTATTCCTAAACCAGTGAATCGGTGGATAGGTTAACAAGCGAGATGTTTGTTGTTATGACGACTGTGTGAGTTGTTAATGTTGCGACAAGTGAGTCTGACGATTTTGCTGAGTCAAGTTAGTCTAACGAGTTTGTTTTGTTGTGTCAAGTGAGTCTGACGACTTTTGATTGATCTTTATGCGGGTAGATAGTGCCGTGACACATCAGAAGGTTGAGTGTTCATATTGCGTCCAAGTTACCAATGTCGGAGATTAGAAATGCGACCTATGGATTCGTAAGCAGGTAGCATACCGCTAGACAAATGTGATCACCCCTGTCCGGAGGCTGTCAATGGCTAATTTAGATACCACCACACAAAGAAGATGAGACCGTGGTTACTGGATTGGCGACAAATTAGTCGAAAAACACGGTATCGCTAAGGAATCATCGAGAAGAATCTAGGATCGACCTTTCTAGAAATTTGTATGAGGTCATATAAAGGACCTTCGAAACAACGGTTGAATGAGTACGGAAGAAAGCTCAGTTGTGTGCTTTAGTTGTGGTAAGAATATTTCTGAATTCCTATAGTGATACAGTGGAACTGTTTGGAAAGTCGCTTCTGGAAACGTTGCATATTTTGTTTATAACAAGTGTAATTTACACTATTTCAAATATCGTGTAGTAATATTTATTTGGGTATTTACGTTTATTTGTTTTCATTTTATGAGTTTTCGCCTTTTTCTATTAATTCCGTTATTATGCAAATAATTAGAATCGTCGGGTGCATTTTCCCAACACAGAATTGCAACAATATATCTCTTACAAACAAGAATATTTTTCAACATTTTATTTTAATAAAACATCCCTTTTTCACATTTAAAACCATATGAAATAGCGTATAAGAAGATTATCTAAGCATGTCATTACTAATATATATTGTCACTTAATATATCAGGTTTACTAAAATAGCGTCGAAATTTTATATCTGGAATATTTAAAACTATGTTTAGAAATTCTTTAAAAGATTGACATCATATAACTATTCCATAGAAAAAATAAAATAAATCTGGTTTTCTCTATTTCTAAATTATTCAGAACGAATTTTGGAAACAAAATGCTTTAAAGAAAAAAAAAACGTTCCATTTAATGGTTTGTAACATTCGAATGTTAATGAAACAATAGAAGAAACGAAAATATGCGCAAATAATGTTTTTCCATTAAAGCATGTTATTTATACAGGAAAATATTTCAATGTAATTATTTTTAATTAGCCATTTTAGACAAGAACACTTTGTTCGTAAAATATTAAATTTGTTTATTCATTTGAAACTATCGAAAAAAGTTAATGATAAAAATATTTTAGTTATTAAAAATTCATCATTAAATGGTAATACTAGAAACCACTAGAGGAAATAGCATTTGATTTCTACATTTTTTTTTAAAGATACATAATGTCCAATCTGCTTTTTTTTATTATTTATTTTGCTTTTTCAAAATGAAAGTATAATTATATTAATTAGGAAAATGAAATGAGAAGAAAAGAAAAATTCTATTAATAGAATTTTTTCCTTTGTATTTAGCTTTTTCTCAGAAAGTATAGTTAATGATTTTTCTCCTCTTTCAAATACTTTGATAATATTCTTAAGTCTCTATCACTTAAAGATTGTCGAAGAGAACACAGAAAGTATATAACTTAAAATAGAATTTAAACATTGTTTCCTTCTATATATTGAAGCTAAATCATAATACATTCAAAAGGCAAAATGATCAATTAATCCAGGAGCAGGCGCGCACTCAATACTAACGCTAATGGTAGCGAGATGTAACTGGGTAAACCCAATCATTTTTTTTTTATAATTATTTTCACTATACACGACAAAAATCTTTATTCGTGTGAAAAATTTAATTAAGAGAAAGTATAATTACCTACTCTGAAGGACTATTCAATTTTTCTTTGGTAATTTCAGAACAAAATCCAATCAAATTAAACTAACACACTGACACATTTCGCTAACATTACAGGAGTGATATTTGCAGACCAAACCAAATATTTTGTTCAAGTTATTATAGTTTTCTTATCCTTAGATTATTTCTAATATAATAGTATGTTGATTTTTTTCCGGCCTGCGGCTTTTCGACAGGGCTTAATGTGTCTTATGTACACTTGTGTGGCCTCATATATTTCTTGTTAGATTTTTTTAGGTAGTATTTGAACAAGCACGATTTGATGATTAATATGTTACTTCATTTTTGCTAGTGTTTGTAAGAATTCTTCATCTGATATTATTCTCATTTTATTTCAGAAAATAACTTTTAAGAAAGACACTCTCCTTTTAAAATTTTTGATTGCAACTATGATTAAAATGCTGTTCATTCTATCAACGTATTTTATAAAGTGTAACCTTATTTTCTTAGAATTATATTTAAAAAAAAATATGCGATTTTTCTCAATATTGCACATAATTTCCCTTTTTATTTATGTTTCTGCCACCTAACCAGTATGGTTATTATGACACTGGGCTTAGAATCGTGTGAGTTCGAGGTTCGAATCCCAAATAAGGCATGGATGTATCTTCGGGATAAGAAGTCGAACTTTCATCAAAAATGGATTCCCGTCTAGAATGGAAAGCAGCACACCCCTTCTGTTCTATTGTAAAGTTGCCTCCTCTCGGGTGCCCTTCTCCTTGATTATCAGCGTGAGCTAGAGGTGTAGGAATGAATGAAGAACTAGGAGCTGTCATGAACTTAATTTGACTTTATTAAGTTCTTAATACTTAAACATCTAACATATAAGATAATAATAATATATGTGAGAGAATCTACGATGACAAACACACAATATAGGTAATACCGAAATAACTTAACCTGGACCACTATCAATAACTAACTCGCCTAAACTCAATTCCGATACTATCACAGATAATAATATTAAACAGTCAATTCTACCTTAATTTCGATCTACTGATCCAATCTTAATAGAAGTTGCGTCTTTATTGGAGTGTAATGGTATGCACCTTGACCTAATGGCTCTATGTCAGTTATAACTTCTGTGTTGGCTGTCACTTTACAATTGAATCACGGACTATCTTAACATTCCCCAAATTGCCACACAGTTTACTCTAACTTCTGATATTTAAAAACTTCCTAATTTGAATCTTTCTTTCACGCTCCACTTCTTGGGTTTAGTTGGAAAATAGTTGCCATTAATTCTGGCCCCAAAGAATCCAAAGGACACGTTAATGAAAAGACGCGTGAGCCCGTCACACTATTCTTGGATCATTGTTTGTGAGAAAGTCTACATTCTTCTGTGAATGCAATCGTATATTTCTATTCATCTGTGTCTCGTCTTTCGTATGAATATCAGTATGAAATGCACGATAACAAAAACAGTTCATGTTTCTGAGACAGGTTAAGAAAAAATCGTTCACTCGATTTTGCTTTGAATGAGATAAACAACATGGAGAAAAATATTTAAAAAAAACCCATAGAATTATATTGAATAATTATTTTATTTTGTAATTAATATTTAGAAATTTAAATTACGAGTAATTACTTTATAGGAACACAGTACATTCGTCAACGTTTTGGAATCTCTTTAAATAAGACAAAAACACTGATATCAATTATAACCAGAAAACCAATCCGTGTTAAAAATTATGAATAAAAAGAATTCTTTGAAATTCTTTCAGTATTCTTGAAACCACAGGAAAAAAAGAAAGAAGAAATAAAGATACAAGAAAAAAGAATGGCCGTGAGCAAAAAATGAAAGCAAGAGGTTAAGTAAATTGGTTTTAGCTGAAAACTATTTTAATTGAGAAAGCTTGTTTTCATTGTTACTCTTATACATTTTCTAAAATTGTCCCAGACATTATTAAAACTTCTCTTCACACACACACACATTTCCATAATTAATAGAATTTTAAGCATTTATAGATAACTTAATCTCGTATAAGATATATTTTAGTTTTATATAAAAATTGACAATGTTAAGAAATTTATGATTTTGAAGGCGTTTATTCTTCTAATATGATCTTAACCCGGGAGTGGTCGTGCGGGGCGCTGTGAATCACCCCAAGCTAACGAAATCTTCAAATTTGGGGAACTATTTATTTATAATACCAATGACCTTGTGTGTGTGTGTCCGTAACATCCTATATAACAGCATTCATGTGAATTATCTCCTATAATGTCATATATCTCGCTCTTTTGTGGATTGAGTGATTGATTGTTTGATTATTAACGCCGCACTGTTTAGCTACACGAGGGCTTTTGGTGACGGACCACATAATTTTTAACCATGGTCAAGTGACGTGGATGACACCTGAGCTGGCACCCCCTCTCCTAACAACCACACCACACTAACGGGAGGACATTTCAGCTCTCGACAGATTTAACGTGCATCGCTGCCCTACACGGCGAGTCTTTAGTGATACTGGGCTCGAACTCGTGACAAGGTAAGCCACGGTCCGATACCTATACCACTCGGATACCACGGCCACACTCTTTGTGGAAGTGGCAAATGTTTTCATATAGATTTAAAGGAATTGGGGTACCTCAGTTTGTTTAACACTTTTTTTCCAAAATGTTTTTTAAGAACAGGCTACGTTTCTTCCCTGTAAACGACTTAGTAGTTTTAATTGTTGTGTTGTACGACTCATTATGGTTAATAAATAAACTGTTGTTTGTAAAAAATGCAACATCCCGAAGGAATCATAAGAATTAAATAAAATTTAATGCACAAATGACTTGTATTAGTACAAATGAATGAACAAACTTTCAAAGGGAAAAAAACAATATTAAGTGTCTGAAATCAATATGTGGTGTAGCCACCACGCGCTGCAATAAGTGCTGCTATACAACGTGGCATGGATTCAAACAGATTTTGAAAGTCTGCTTGTGGAAGACAATTCCATATTGCTTATATGCGCAGCAAAAATCGTCTTTTGAAGCTGCAGGACGCGGATCACCAGCGAGACACCGACCAACCAAATCCCGCAAGTGTTCAATAGGCGACATATCCGGCGAATAAGCAGGCCAATGAAAAAGTTACATGTGTTGGGCTAAACAGAAGTCTCGAACAGTCTTTGCAACTTGTGAGTGTGCATTATCTTGCTGAAAGATAGCTCAAGAGATGCTTTGAAGGAAGGAAACGACTTCGGGCAGTAGCACTTCACGGACGTACCTGTTGATATTGAGATTACCCACAATTCGTAGCAAATTCGATCATCCAAGATAGGAAATCGACCCCCAAACCAAAACTCCGGGTATTAGGCAATTATGTTGTTCGATAACGAACTCTAGACTCACCGGCATTGGTTTGGGACAAGCCACCCTGTGATGACCATGTCGTGCCGGTTCCGCAAGCTAGAGGTGTGGGATTATCAAAATGATGAGACATAATTTTCTTAATACAACTTTTTTTTTAAAGAATAATTTAAATTTATTTAAAAATTCAAATTTTTGAAAATTTTTAAATTTTAAAAAGTGAGAGTCAACACCCAATTAAACCTTGTATTTAAGTCAGACCCACCAACTAGATCCTTTATCCCCAATTATCATTAATAACCCTATTCACCCTAATTACTTATATCAAATATTACCTTTTTTCAGATCTCCTTCCTTTACCTAAAGAGAATGGCATAATTCACTTTGAAAAAAGGGGGTTCCGACTTCTTTATATTGGCTTCTATTCCTTCTAAAGCTCTCGGACTCCCCAACTCTTGACCCTTGTAAAGACTACACACTAAGCTATCTTTAAACTACCCCACTAACGAGGGGGAATGATTCCACCCCTAAACTATTTTAAACCGACGCGCTATATCTTATCATCAAAGCTTCTTTTTCCTTTTTTATAGTATATCTCATTTACATATTATCTTTTTTTTTTAATCTTCTTGGGTTTTGGGGTTTGGGAAAAAATTTTTTGCCATTAATCGTGGCCGCCCAAGAAATAGGGGGGTTATGTTAGCAAAAAAGGCCGAGAACGTCACAACCCCCCCAAAGAAGAAAAACGTGATTTATTTTGGGGGTTCTCAATCCCCGTAATAAATTCGTGTCTAAATCTCTATTTCAAAATTTTCCCTTTGTTTTTCTGGGGTTTTTTTAAATTTTAATCTTAAATCCTCATTTTAACTTTTAAAATTTTCCCAATATTTATCTTGATTTTTAATTTTTTCTTTTCAATTTTAATCTTAAATTTTTAATTTTTTAAAATTTTCCCAATATTTATCTTGATTTTTAATTTTCATTACTCATCTTAGAATTAAATTTTAATATTCAATTTAAATTTAAACTCGTGACAATAAATTTTCCCCAATAACTAGGCCAACATTAATAATTACTTTTTTAATTTATCCCCTCTCACTTTTACATTCAATTACTTAAAATATTTATACATTAAAACAAAATATTCTGGGTGGGGGGGGCCCAATCTTTTCTTTAACACTGCATATGGGCTGGTACTTCCGCTCCCTTTCTTGTTAAGCAAAAAATTTCATACTTTTCAAGTTTTTTCAGGGTCAGTCTCCCTGAAATGAAAACCTTTTGGGGTCTCTATTTCCATAATATCAATCAATTTCACATATATTATTTATATATCACAAAAAATTTTTTCATCTCCTTTCCCCCACATCGGGTTTCCCAAAAAACTCCCAATGAGCCGCGCAGCATCGTTTTTTATTGTTAGTCCCCTGACTACGCCGCGTTTCCCTGAACCAGATGCCTCATAATCGTAACAATAAAACAACATATATATATACACATAATATACAATTACAAACTTTTTTTCAATAAACTATTATAACAAAAATAACCAAAGGAATTTTCGCATCTCACGAATCATACATCAAAACAAACAAATGTGGGGATTACAAATGTTTTCTTCAGAAAAAAAAAAACAAGTAAAAATTTCCCCAAAATTAAAAAAAAACACTTTTGTAGTGTTTGACTTTTTATAATTTTTAAGCATCGCCCGAGACTTCCTTCTTTGCAATAATTTTTTCCCGACCACTTGTTGGAAGATCATAAAAATGAAACAATACAACCTGTTTTTTATATTTTTTCTCCCACTTTCCCGCCCAACGATGAGGTGCTATCACTCTTCTTTCCTCGGTTGTACGGGGAATTTCTTGTTGAAAAGGCTTGTAATTTTCCTTGTCGTCCTTTCCTTGACTTCCCAATTGTCTCCTTGGCTGGTCGGGGTTCTTCTGTTCTCCGTCAGGGGCCCTTAGACTGAAAGTTGATTTATTTGGAACTTTTTGTGCTTTCCCTCTTCTGTTTTTTTTTCCTGTTTTTTTGGAAATAGTACTGGATGACTTTTGTCTTTTTATTTTTTTTTCCCCCTTTTTTTTGCCACTTTCTTTGTGGCCCACTTGCCCCGACACACCTGATCTTTTAATACCCTATTATATCTAAACCTTTTTTTTTTTTTTTCTTTTCCCAACTGAACTAGGTAGTGATCTGACCAGTGATTTGTTTTATGGGTCCTTTTGTTTTTTTTATATTGATTTGTTTGGGTTTTACCAATCTTTTTTTGCCTCAACACGTTTACCCCAGTTTTTTTCTTTCCCTTATTGTGACTCATTTAATCTTTGATGTATTTTTTCCCGAAGTACGATTTTCCTGACTTGATCTTATACTATTTGGGATACCTTTTCCCTAATTCGACCTCGTCACATTTCCTATGACGATATATTCTTAT
Source organism: Trichonephila inaurata madagascariensis (assembly GCA_019973955.1). Classification (NCBI taxonomy): domain Eukaryota; kingdom Metazoa; phylum Arthropoda; class Arachnida; order Araneae; family Nephilidae; genus Trichonephila; species Trichonephila inaurata. The sequence continues at coordinate 164,271 of BMAV01019520.1, forward strand.
TTGATCTACTTTAAACTGTTAATTTTTTTTTCCTGATTTCCATATTACAATATTATTACAATTTTAACTTCAAAAGACTCTAAAAGGTCCCTCAAATTTTTTTTTTAAATTTAGCACATCCCTTTGTTAGCTGCGGGGAACTTACAGGGTGTTTTTCCCAATAAGCCCCAATCATTTACCTTTTTTTTTATGTCTTTCTACGTCTTTATAATATTTTCCCACCTTTCCTTTTTTAATTTTTCGTACTTAGCCCAAGCTTTTTTAAAAGGGCTTTTCTGTATTTTCTTGAATTTTAAATTTTTTTGAACTTTCCGATATCATAACTATTTTTTTTTGAAATGGTGTAATCAATTTTCGACCTAAAAATAATTCAGCCGGTTTTTTTTCCGTTGTTTCATTCACCGCCGTACGAATAGCGTAAGCAAACCCCGTAAAAATTGATCCCAAGTATCGTGTTGATCATTAACATAATTTGCAATCATTTGCACTATTTTCTCGATTAACTCTTTCAGTCCGATTTGCTTGTGGTCGATATGCAACAGTCTTCACATGCCTTATGCCTAATTTTTCCCTTAAGTGCTCAAAAATGTCGGATATAAATTGGGGACCATTATCACTTTTTAAATTTTTATTGGAGCCCCAAAAGGGCGATATAAAAGGTTTATAAAAAATACCCGCTATTATACGAGATGGGGCCCTTTTTTAAAAAGTAAAATTTTCCAGCCCATTTGCTGAAATGATGGGTTTAAATTCCCCACTAAAATATGGCGGTTACGTCTTATTCTCGAAAAGGATACGAGCCTAATAAATCAACGTCACTATCTCATTCGGATAATTTGATATAATTTGGGTTTTAACCGACCAGCTGGTAACCGTTTTTTTAATTTTTTAACTTGGCACATATGGCATGTAGAGACATATTGATCAATGAATTTTCTCATGTACGGGGAAATAACAAACGGGCGAATTTTTTTGATACGTTTTTAAAACTGCCCAAGTGTCCAGCGATTGGCTTGTCATGAAATTCTCTCATTATTTCATTCCTTTAAAATTTTTGGAAAGTATACACGCATTTTAACTAATGACGTTGCGTGTTTCGCATAAAATAACAATCCTTCAATTAAACGGAAATCGTGGGACCAATTCTCACATATCGTTGCATTAACCGAGTTATCTTCCCGGGTTTTTTAAATATCTATAGAAAATGACCCCAATTCTGGGTCATTTTTTTTGTTCCGTTATTAATTGTTTTGCGAAGTAAAATACCAAATCCTGATTATGGCACAATTAATTTTATCACCAATTATACTTTTGACTGGATTCCGGGAAAAATGTCAGCCACTGCATTTTGAGTTCCCGGTCTATGTTTCCCATTCTATATTTAATTCTGCTAACTTTTAGTGCCCATCTTTAAACATCCCACTCGACAAATTTTTTTCCATGTGTTGGGGGTGTTAAGGCGGCGTGATCCGTTATTACCTTAATTTTGGGAAAATTCTTAAATATGTTCCCAAATTTGTTCAACCCCCCATACTACTGCTAGACATTCTCTTTTGGGGTTTCTGTGTAATTCCTCTCTGCGTTGTTCAGTGTACGTGACCGCAAAAACCACTTTGGGCTTTTTTTTTTGTTGGTTAAGTACTGCTCTAAACCAATCGAACTGGCATCTGTAAATAAATCGGGGAAAGGCTCCTGAAAGGGTTTTGGGAATTTTTTAAAAATTGGGGCTTTTTTTACCGCCTCCCCTTTACCTCTTCGAATGCCTTTTTGTGCTTCATTGGACCAGACAAATTTTTTTTAAAATTTTTGTTTTAAAAATTATAAAGTGGCTCACAAATATCCGCATAATTTTTTAATAAATTTCCTACCCCTGGGACATACCTAAAACTTTGGGAAAACCCCTTTTTTTAGTTGGGGGGGGTTTTTATCTCTTGTATAAAACTCTAACCTTTGTCTCATCCGTTTTAATTCCCTTCTTTACTAATAATTAATCCTAAATATTTCCCGTTCATCCCCCCAAATTTACATTTTTTCCTTTTTTAATGTCAATCCTACATCCCCTTTAAAAACGAAAAAAATTCCCTTAAATGTTCAACATGGGTTTAGTGAATGATGGAACGAGATTATCCCTCATCCGTAAACACTCCCAAACCTCCCTTTACCGGTTTTTTGGATTATGTCAATTGCCTTTTTTAAAATTGGGGCTGCTCCCGATAAACCGAATGGCATCCCTTGAAAGCATAAGTGCCCTTTTTACCACAAATGCGGTCTTAACAATATCCTTTGGGGTTTTTCTGCCATTTTTAAAATTTCCCCCCTTAGATCAAGAGATGACATTATTGTTTTTATATGGTAAAGTTTGTTAATAAATCATCTTTTCGGTAAAAAAATTTTCCGGGGTACTTTGTGATCGAATTTAATTTTCATAGTCTACTGCAAATCTATATGCTTCCCGGGTTATCCCGGGGGTAACCCATTATTTTTCTTGCATAATACAACAGGTGACGCGTATGGGGATTGAATTGGAACAATCGTTTCCTCTTGTAACATTTTTTTTATGTGAAAATCTATTATTTGCTTGTTTGTGCGATCATACCTTTTTAAGGCCCTTTTTAAGGGTACTGGTGGGTTATCTCCCGTTTTAATTTCCCTGGTAAAAACATAATTTAAAACCTGGTTTGTCTGAAAAAAAAACCCTTTAAAACTACTAAACAAAAATTTTGGTTTTTGTTTTTTTACCTCTCCCAATTTTGTCTTAGATAAAAACTATTTCAACCTTTTCCTCTTTTTAAATTTGGGTTTAACCACCTTATTTATTTGAGAATCTGGAATTTTTTTAAAGATTTTTTTATCAAAATCTTACGATTCTTGACCCCTTAGGGAAAACGATACCTAGAATACATGGGTATTCTAAAAACTTTCAACACATGAAATGACCAATTCCTTTCGAAATTTTCGATCCGGGGAAAAAATTCAATTCTACAATCCCCCTGTTTTTTGGGATTTCGCACCCTGTGCTGTTATTACCTGGGCTCGCGATTTTTTTAAATTTTCTTATAGAAAAAAAAATTTTCTATATATTTCTTCCGATATAAATGATTTATCTGCTCCGGTGTCCCATAGCGCTTTCAAAAAAAGTGTTATTTAATAAAATAGGAACGTGGGGGAAATTCTACGGGTGATATACATATCGGGAAAGTCTAATTGTCTCTCTTGTCGACACCCCCTTTAGGGGTTTATCATTAACCACAAATTTAATCGTCCCCTTTGGGCCTATCGCCTCGATTGAAATTTTCCTCGAACCCTTTTTTCTACGGTCCCCCCTATTAAAATTTTCATTTTTGCTCATTTCGGGGAAAAGGTAACCCTGTTGCTGAATCTTTGATCATTATTCTGAAACCTATTCCCCTCGAACCCTCTATTTTTTGGGGTATTCTCGTAAAAATCATTTCTACTGTTATTTGGTCTACGTCTTACTTCAAATTCCTCCAGTTTCTACCATTGGGTTCAAAAATTTGGCATCCCATGCGCATTTTACCCCGTCTTTCTATATTATCTTTTTGATAACCCCTTTGTAAATTTTCAAAAATATTTTCTTTGTTTAGTCAAGACTTCTAAAAAATTGTATCATTTTTTTGGATTTCCTGACTTCCACCCTGTCCTGGATCTGTGGTTCGAAGGGCGAACTAAAAAAATGATCCACTAAAAATCTGCCGGGGCATTCTAATTCTAAACTTCTCTCTATTTTTAGTAATCTATACACGAAATCAGTAGGATCCCGATTTCTTCCCCGCTGGGGCGCGTAAAACTGCGACTGTAGTTCTTTCTTTTTATTTTTTACCGCGGGAAAAACCTTCGCTAATTCAGCTTTGAGCTGGGAAAATCCGTGGCTGTTTTTTTGCACTAACAACAGGCCCAAAAATCGGGGAAAACCAATCTTGAGGGCCCCTTTCCCCGAGATGACTTTTTTTAAATAAGCACATGACAGATTACTTGGGATTTCAAGTAACCTTTTTTATTATCGATACACCCCTATAAACTCTGGGGAATGTTCTCTGAACCCGAAAAGTACTTTCAGGGGGGAACAATATTTTTTCCCCCTACATTACCCCAACCCAGAATTATATAAAATTCCCGGGGGCCCCCTTGCGACATAGCCATCCTGTGATGACCATGTCGTGCCGGTTCCCGTAAGCTAGAGGTGTGGGATTATCAAAATGATGAGACATAATAGTTCTTAAAAAACCTTTTATTAAAATAACTTATATTACTTAAATTCTAATTTGACAATTTTAATTTTAAAAATTGAGAGTCAACACCCAATTAAACCTTGTATTTAAGTAATCACCAACAAAGATCCTTTATCTCAATTATCATTAATAACCCTTTCATCTAATTACTTATATCAAATATTACCTTTTTTTTCAGATCTCCTTCCTTTACCTAAAGAGATAGCTATAATTCATTTTTGAATAAGAGGATTCCGACTTCTTTATATTAGGCTTCTACCTTTCTAAAAACCCCGGGTTAACTTTGATCTGTAAGCTACCCCCTAATATCTTTAAACTAGCCGCCCCTAACGATCAAATGATTCCACACTAAACTATCTCTAAAGCGCTATATCTTATCACCCCTACCCTTTTTATAGTATATCTCATTTACATATTATCTTTGTTTATCTTTTGGTTTTGGGGTTTGGGAAAAAGTTTTGCCATTAATCGTGGCCGTCAAGAACATAGGGTTTGTTGCAGAAAAGACGCGAGAGACGCACGGCGTCTATACGAATGCGGCCATCATAGTTCCACAAATTGAAGCGTGATTCATCTGAAAAGACAACTTGGGGCCAATCAGCTTTACAGGCTCTGTAGTTATGAGCCCATTGCAGACGATGGTTTGCCGTGAGGAGGATCCTGTATAAAGGCACCCTTCACGGCAATCCACGGTGCAGCAGACGTCGACGGATAGACGAAGTTGACGAATTAGTACACCTGTAGCAGTAGACCAACGTGCTGCCACCGGGAGGAAGTTGTACGGTCACTCACTGCCATGCGGAGCAGGTGTCGATGGTCGCGTGCTAACGTCACCTTCAGTCGTCCACTCCCAGTTTTTTTAGTGTTTCGGTGCTCGTCGATCCATTGCTTCCAAACTCGCATCACTATCGAACGGTTGCGCTGCAAACGAGATCATATTACTCAATAGGAAAATCCTCCTTCTCAAAGGTCTATAATCCTCTTCCATTCAAACTCTTTAAGTTGTTGGAATTTCTCCTTATTTCGTCGTGGAGGCATACTTTGGCCTCGCCACTAAAAAATAATTATTACCTGTTTTCTATGTTCCCCTGCAGTCCTATATTTATACGCTTTCAGAATCAGTTCAGAGGGTGCTGCGCACGCCACGCGTACGCGGTGCCTCAGAAACTTTACTATTTTAAGTAATATTCTATAGTTGATATTTGCTGCAAGGTTCACATTTAATTCTGATGATTCCTTCAAGGTGTTGCATTTTTTATAAGCAACTGTGTAAAAGTGAACAGAATATAAAATGTAAATGAGCTGATTATAGTGAAAGAAATGGGTATATGTGGGATAACTATTTATAATGAAGTTGAAACTGATCTATCAAATAAAGAACCTGATGAAATGTTGATATCAATCATGGCAGCTAAAGAAAATTTAAGAAAAGTGATGAACATACAACCTTTTTTTTGTTGAAAAGGGTTTTTTTTAAAATACTACCTAAATAACTCCATCAAGAATGGCATGAAGTCACATGTGTACCACAAACACACTTTCAAAGGACAAAAGCATGGAAAAGTTCAACATTCTATTTGTCGATCATCAAAAGGAAAAAAAACTACAATAACCTGAACAAAATATGATAGTTTTACTGCAAATATCATTCCTCTCAAACTTTCAATGTTTGCGGCCCAATTTTAAAACATAGTTTTCACCGCGTCCCTTTTACCATACAATAACTATGTATTGAGTTCAAGAAATTTTTGTACTTTGCGGCAAAAGCTAAAAACAATACAATTTTTTTCCCTTAAAAAGTCACTTTGGTTATATAAAAAGTCTCTTTCACAAAACGTTAACTGCTCTGGATACGTCTTTCCTAAATACAATCTTCTCTGCGCACTGCTATCCGTAAAAAAATTCCGAAGGCTTTGGAATGCAATAAAAAGGGGCATCTTTTAAGTTGGAAGGATTTACTTATTCAGAGAAGGGGTACTTAAAATTTGTCCCTCCCCCTATACAATACATACGCGTGCCTACGTGGAAAATGGTGGCATTGGGGACTGAATTGCGTGACCTTTAATCGGCGTAAAGCAATTAACTTTAAACAGTAAAAATTATCAAGATCGATGTTAATTTGTAGAGCCCATAGGGTGTCACTGATAATTATCAAACTTGCTTTTAACTTAGAATTGTTAATTAAATTATAAAACACACATTGTGCAGTACTGATACATTTATAAGTGTATTATATATCCGTGTAAAGGCGTATTTTATCTTTATTTTACAGAAATTTCTGTATTTTTTGCCTTTATTTCAAGTAAATATTATATTTTTTTAATTTTTAAATAATTTTTTTTAATTTTTAAATATTTTTTTTAAATTTTTAAAATTTTGTTTTCAACTTTTCAATATGCTTGTTCTCCCCTCGTAAACTTATCACGCCCCCTTCGGGGGGTAAGTCCAAACATTTTAGGTAACGCTGCTGTAATTTTAAGGAACATTTCTGTGATTTGAGTCCTTTATTAAAGTCACGCACGTTTTAGTTCAGTTTGATTGGATATTTTTCTCAAATTATCAAAGAAAATTTTGAAAATTCCTTAAAAGTAGGTAAATATATTTTATCTTGATTCAATTATTCACTGGAATTACGATTTTTATGGTGTTCCATAAAAATAAATATAAAAAAATGGGGTACCTCGGTCACCCCATGTGACTACTGACGTTAGTATCGAATGCATGCCTTCTTCCGGGTCAAATATCATTATTGTGTTGAAAGTGATTACTGTTTTAACTTAAGGTATTCCGCTACGTTCGAACTGTGATTTCGAAAAGCGTGTAAATGGATAATATTTATTATAAATTTTAGTGGGCACTTATATAAAGTACATGTTAAAATTGTTTTAAGGACATTAATGACATAAATTATTTAAATACCAATATTTTGGAAAATTACTTAGAATAATTTCCAAATGTTCTCCTTGTAAATTTCTATTGTATTAATATTTTGTCTGTATAGCTCAGACCTCTGTACAGAGGCTCAACTAGAATTTTTTAAAAGCACCCCCGAAGTCATTTATCCATGTTTTACGAAACAGAAGGAAGAAATTTTAAGAAATACGCCGATAATTATTTCAAATGGTTGTAACTCTGAAAATAATTTGAATTTTTCAAAAATCATAGTTGAGCCTCTGTACAGAGGTCTGAGCTATATACAGGCAAAATATTAATACAATAGAAGAAATTTTTACAAAAGGAGAACATTTGGAAAAAAGGTTATTCTAAGTTAATTTTTTGCCAAAATATTGTATTTGAATAATTTTTTTTTGTCATAATGTCCTTAAAACAATTTTATACATGTATTCTAATCTAAGCGACACTAAATATCCTGAAAATTATACATATATGCGCTTTTTCAAAATCATGGTTCCGAACGTAGTCGGATACCTTAAAATGTGTTCTCCTATTTTCTATATTATTATTCTCGAAGAAGAAACATTTTCAAACTGTTTACCTATTATCATTGAATTAGTACAGAATTTTAAAGATGGTATTACTAAATATATAAATGGAAGTGTTAATAAATTTAACGTCGACGCGTTAATGTTACTAATTTCTATCCGAATAGGTATATAATTCCTGAAGATAAATTTCCACCGCCACCCAGGGATCCTGATCGTAATTTCATGGAGGGTCATGTTTCAGTTTAGCTACGTGTTTGAGTTCACTAAAGACCACTTGAGTAGTGGGAATGCAAAGCACGTTAAACCTCTCAGGGTTAAAGGTCCTTACATTAGTGAGTAAATTTGGAAAGTGATGAGACAGATTAGATATCATCTTCGGCTTTAAATTTGATTTTAAATTATAGGATTGATCTTTGATAAGCTTCATATTATTTTCATGTACCGCATTTATAAACAATCTAATATTAAAGAGATATTAGCCTTATATGTCCAAAATTATTGCAAAAGTATTTTAAAAATCGAATAACAACTTTGCTCTTTTAGCTTATTTAATTCTGATTTAAATTGTTTAAAGAAATTTATATTTGAAACATTTCAGTGAAAGTCCTTTTTTTTTTTACCTTTAATCTCAATCCTTATAAAAACATAAACATCTTAACTAAAAGATACAGTGCACTTTTACTTAATTCATATTCATTGTTTTTAAAGTGGTCTTCAAACTTCATCGACTCATGAAACCTTTATAACTATAAAGTGTTTATGAGGAACCCCATTGCATACTTAGAATATATCTTAAAATAATACTTAAAAGTGTATCAAAATATAAGAGGTACTTTATGTAAAGACAATTTAAAAAGTACTGCATTTGTTATTAAAAAACTTTAATATACTTTTAATATAATTTACTTACATATAAATGTTATTAATTTATGATCTAAATGTGTGTGTGGCCTACTTGTGCATTTTATTTAATAACTGGATAACTAAGTCCATCGATATTGAAATGATCTGTATTAGGTTTCATATTCTGCGTTGAATTTGGTTTAGTAGCCACTGACATTGAGAATTATTTTTCTTTTAAATATATTGGTTTAGTGGAATTTAAATGTTTATAGCTGTGAGAAAATACAAATAGTCACAGGTAAATTTGCCAATTAAAATTATTTAGCTTTGCGCTAAACATACTAACGAATACAAAATTATTTTGTAGAAACCGGGACAGTAAACAATAGAATATTTACAATCTAGTGAGTAGTACATGTTAAGAAAAAATGTTTGTTTTTTAAATATTTTTTTATTATATTGTAATAACTGTTTAAGTTTATTACAAAATAAATTTAATATGTATGAATAAAATTTTCTGTTTCATAATGACTGGAATGATATTTAGATACTTCTGCTTATGTTAACTCCACAGATAGCGTGAATCCATTTTCACACAATACACATTTATAATTTTCTACTGATTTTTTATTGTGAATCTTGGAGCTTCTGGTTATGCCTCATGGAAACCCAGGGTTCCGTGTAATCGCAGTTTGAACATCACTGCGTTTTTTTTATCAGTCTTATGTGTTTAAGTTCGTTATAAAACGCATAAATTAGAAGGGTTTATAGTATCAAAAAGAAATTTTTCGCTCTTCAGAGGATCAATCAAAATGAAGAATCAAAGTACAAAGAGGTCGAATGAAGAAAAGAAATTAAAGTGATAATGCTTTCAAAATTTCTGAAAAAAATATATTTATTCAACCTCCAGATGATGGATTGAAGATTATTTGATTTTTGCAATGCTATTGGCAATTAAAGTTAACACTATTTTATTAAAAAAATCCTTTTATTTACTACTACAGCATATATTTTTTTTAATTAAGCAATAAATTACTCTTGTAATTCATATAAAATCATACAAAAATTAAGCCATATTTATATCCATCAATTGACGTATTAAAATAATTTACACATAGTTAGAAATTCGGAAGAGAATTGAATATGTAATCAAATTATTAAAAATTTATGAAGTTAAGAAGAGTAGGAAACCTCATTTTCTCTCTATACCGACACTGTTAAATTGCCTGTATTCGATGTATTTTTCCCTAAAATACAATTTTCATACAATTAAAGTACACCTTTCTCATTATACTGAAATAAGATTTTAGCTTATTTTGAATTTTTAAGTATTTATAAAATATTTATCAAATATATTGAAATTTACCCATTTTTCACATAATAAAATACGTAATTTTTTTTTTAACAAAAAACTTATTTTAGTATATATTAGCGATCACAATAAATATATCAAAAAATTTTACATACCTGTGAACAGCAGTGTTTCAGAAAAGGTACATCGAGCATCCAAATTTACATTTTGAAATAAATTTATTTTAATGTATACAGTGAGACTTCTAATCGGCTAGGGAATAAAAAAGTAAAAGGCTCAATTTAAAATAAAAGACACATGTTTTGGTTCATATCACGATGTTGAACTTTTAAGCAAAAACGAAGTACTTTGCTTACATTTTTCGCCATTCAAAAATGTGTGGCCCAGTTTCATCGATTATTTAAAAATAGGTTGTAAGGGCTTTTAATTATTTTAAAGGTTAAAGTAAGGTATTTTTAGAAAGGTTAAAATCTATAACATTTAAAAATGTAAAAATCTCAAATTGTCAAAAAAATAAAATTTTAGCTTTCCAATACCTCTTAGCATGTTCTTTTGCCCTCTATGTTCCTTCTCCAGTAAGCAAAGGAACACAAGGATTAGATTGAAGGTAACTGAGTGCTTCTCAAACTTTCAATACTAGCGACCCACTTTTCAATCATAATTTTTATCGCGCCCCCCTTATACGATAATAGTGTATTGATTGCAATAATAATACCCTTTGATGCTAAAGCTACAAAATTATCTTAATTATAAACCGTACAAATTAATAAGAAGATAAGTATATTAAATATAATATATGTAACTTTAAGTAATATACATTTTATTTTTCTTTCTTGAATTTTTAAATTGGAACAGAGAGAGAGATTGCCAAATGCGGTAGCTGCTTTCAAGAAAAAATATAGATCTCAGCCAAATATAGAAAATGTACTGAGGTTCAATTTCTAATCGTAAACCTTCCTTTGAAAAACTTTCCTCTGCAACACAAGCCCATGGAAGTCGCTAATACTAATTAAACTTCCTCTTAATTTAGTATTAATAAATTACTTATAAAATACCTTGTGCAGCACTGATACATTAAAATCATACTGTCTGAAGTAACCACTCTTCGATCGTGTTCCTTTTTACAAAAAACTAAAACATTCTTGATAACTTGCTGAGTTGTCAGGAGAGTAAACCCAAATGCGCGACAATATTTACGAAAATGCAAAATGATATTTTAAAATGAATGCTCGTATTATAATTAGTTTTAAGCGAATTGTAATTTTAAGCCTTACAGAACTAGCATTTAGAATTAAGGTTAAACAATGAAAAATAATATAAAATTCCAAATGAAAAATAATTATGTTATTTTTAATATTTAAAGCGAGAAGACTTCAAAATGTTTTATCCCGGGGGCAGACACACACTCGATACTAGCTTTAATAGTCATGCGGGGTGATTGAGTCACCCCAATCCTTTTTTTTTTGTAATTATTTTATTGTACACGATACAAATCGGGATTCCAGTGAATAATTTAATCAAGAGAAAGTAAACTTGCCTACTTTCAAGGCCTTTTCAATTTTTCTTTGGTAACAAATAAACAGTTTTGCCAGAATTACCGATTTCGTGATCTGTGTGTCCCGCGCAAACACTTCCGGGGAAAAAGTGTATTCCTTATGATAATATATATGTTACTGCTAAAATTAATTGTGTAAAACGTTTTTCTTTATGCTTTATATGTTTGAGAATACTCATAAAAATAAGTCTTGGCCAAGTAATCCTTCAAAATGCTCTCCGTAGTTTTCAAAAAATATCATAAAACTCTTTTGCATGAAAAAAGCGCAACAGAGAAATACATTACTTACAACTTCCCTAAATGAGAAACAAACACATAAGAGAAGTGTCATAACTAACTGTGCCAATATCTTAGAAAGTCAAAAATATTATCAGCAAAAACAGATTACAGCTATAATGTGTAGTATTTCAAAAATAATCACAGTGATGAATTTTTTATGTTCCTGATTTTTTTCGATTCTGGGTCTAGGATTTGTTTTTTCTCTAAAAGAGTAGTATGTTAGGTTTAAAAAGAAAACGTAATAAAAATCTCTCATCATGGGATTACAGAAAATCAAATAAATTTTTTTAATTTAGTTATTAGAGATAGCGAATTAGGTATTAAAGAAGTTTTTATTTTCAATGACTTAATATCGCCTATAAATTATATCAGAGAAAAAGTGAATTTTTTATTATGTCTTAAAGTATTTTGTTTTAATTCATTCCAGTAAATTAATTATTTTTAAAATCTTTTATTTTCGATATGCTCACGCCCCCCTCGTAAGGTTATAGCACCGAACAGTTTGAGAAACACTGAGATACCTGGAATAAGGTCATGTGGTCCTATGAAAAACGTTTTCAACTACACCATGACAGAGTACGAATATGGAGAAAACATAGAATGAAAGTACAAACCTCTTCTGCATTCCCACAAATCTTCAAACTGGTGGACGGTAATATTATTGTTTGGGGGTAAGTTTTCTTGATATTGCATGGGTCCTTTATTCGTGTGAAAGAACGTCTGAATGACGAAGTTAATTAAGTGTTATCGCGGATAAAGTACATACATTCATGTTAATAAATGATCTTGCCAGAAATTTAAACTTTCACCAAGGACAATGCTCCCTGTTGTACAGCCAGCGTCATCCTCAGATGGCTTGAAGACTTTGATGGAAACTTTACCTTGCTCAGTTGGCTTGCACAGTCACCATATCTCAATCCAATCAAGAATATGGGGTTGATATCAAACGCGGCGTCTATCAGCTGCACCCAGTATCATCCAAGTGCAATTAAACGGATACGGTCTCACATTCCTCATACCACCTACCACCATTTCATAAAGTTGCTGCCAAGAAGGATCTAAGGGTATTAAGGGCAAAAGGTAGTCCGATATTGAATTGAAGAAGTGGCCATAATAATTTGGTACTGAGTGTGTGCATATGTCCTTGGTGACTGAAAGTGTTCTTTGGAAACTTTTAGCATAAAAATTTTGTTAAATTTATTTTTGGTCAAAACTATGAAAGATATAGTATCAAGTATAAAAATGTGTATTATTAGATAGGTACAAAGAAGAATGCGTTAAAAAGTTCTTTAGGTCTCAATCAGGAATGTTGTAAATATTTTGAATTTTTTGCTCCTTTCTTTATTTAAATTTATTTTAAGACTCCAACTTGCACTTTACTGATGGGGAAAAAATATTTTTGAGTTGAAAATAATTTTATATTTCGCGCATCCTTCAATGGTTTTTTAATATTTCTATTTATTTTTCTAGCTTAAATTTCGATTTCTATTTTGGTTTGTGGTATTTTGGCTATCAAAAAGTGTAGAAATAAATTTAAGTAAAGGGGTAGCATTTAATTCTAAATTTTTTTAATTAGCTATAAGAATTTAATTTTCCGAAAGACACCCAATTGACAAACAGGCACTCAAGGGATTTTTTACATTGGCATAGTCATTCGACATGGCCGCTGTCGATTTTCTGCATGATGAATATCCACCGATTTGGGCCGAGATCGTACCGCAATCTTGGGTGCAGAACGCCAGCGACAAACCCACCACGCCACCCAGCCGACTGTTAAAATAAATTCCTTTTCAACAATATCTAATATGCTTCAAACTCCTAGTATATATAAAAAATACCTTTTTAATTGTAAAACTAAAATTAAAAAATAAAAGGTATGCTAACAAAGTGTGTAATAAAATAAGTAAAACATCTTTTGAACTATATAAATGTTCAATTTTTTATATCAGTTAAACTAGAAATGTTATACAAAATGAATCACTTCCAAACACTAAACTTATATTAGTTCGGTGTTTCATTTCATAATTGATATTCTTCTAAGTTGTACACATATGTTTAAAATAATACAGAGAGAAATACACTCTACAGTTTATTAAACTACTGTAGTTATGATTTCCTCAATTCCTTTAATGTATTAACTTTATTGAAGAGTTTCAGCGATCGAAATTGCGGAACTCAATACGCAATCTGAAGTATATTTTGACTATATCTCTTTGAATAGTGATCATTCTTGTCAAAACTTTGAAGGGACCAATATCATTTCCAAATCCTATGATTTCAAACCCCTAGGGCTTATATATTGAAAGATAGATCTTTGTACAACTTGTTGGAACAGGAGAAAACTCGAGCCATTCTGTTGCATGGAATTTTACTCCTTATGTTATAACGTTTACGAGAAACTTTGAATCTTAATAATCATTTTCCTGTGGTGTATTATTGGCTTTGAGCAACATGCGAATGGGTTTGTAGAAGGGAATTGTATTTCATTCGCAATATGGATGCATATGATTCATACACAGAAATTAAGTTTCGAGTATTGTAATTTTAATAACGATGTAGTGAATTCAATAATACTATACTTTGAAGAAAAACACAATCGATTTTTAAACCCTCTTATGTTCCCACCAGCGTATACAAACTCAGCCCAAAAAAAGGCTTTTTTCCCGGACAATATCGCCTTTCAATACAATTTTTTCTCTGCACTGCTATTCATAAATTTTTCCCGAAGGCCAGTTTTTGGGGGTTTACTTATTTGAAGATTTTTTTTATCTATTTTTTTTTTTTTCCCCGAAATACATTTCCCAGGAAAACTGGCATTGGAAGCGAATCACGTATCCTTTATTCCTCCTTAGCTTAGTATTGCTAAATTAATTATATAATACATTGTGCAGTACTGATACATTTATAAGTGTATGATATTAGTGTAAATGTGTATTTATTTCTTATTATATTAGAATGCACTTTGTTTGTATATTTTAAGTAAATTAATAGCTTTTTCAAATATTTTGTTTTCGACTTCTTAATATGATCCCCCCCTAGTAAAATTATCATGTCCCCTAGGGGTGCGCTCCTTAGGTTGAGAAACGTTGCAATTAATAGAATATTGTAAAGAAGAGATGTGTGCGTGTGGCGAGAATCTCAATAGTTGAAATAAAATTGCTATCTGACCTTGTGTTTATTTTGGAAAATAAATTAATAAATTTTGAGGAAAAATTTAGTATAAAAATAAAAGATAAGTATTTCTAATTTATTACCGTCTATCACGAAATTTTATTTTCCTTTTTTGGAAAAAATTTAAAAATTTTTTAAATTAGACTCCCTCCCTAAAAAAACCACTATATGAAAAAATACTTTAAAAAATAAATAAAGAGAATGAGACGGGATTATAAAACCTAACGTAGTTTTTATAGTGCCAGTGAACAATTTCCCCGGTTTCCCTTTGGGGGCTTGAATTTCGAGGGGGGCTGTATTAAAGGGTTTTTTTTAAACTTTAATTTTGGGAAAAAATATTCATCAAAATTTCTCGCCCCCTTTCATACAATAACAATCCTTTTTAATTGTAAAACAACTCTTTGACGCTAAGATACAATACGGTTTTAACCTCTTGCCCCCCTTAAAAAAATCTCGTGACCCAAAGCGTTAAATTCCCCATTATATATACGTCTTTCCAAGTAGTTTTTAAATTTATTGCTATCCTTAAAATTTTTTCGAAGGCTTTGAATGCAAAAAAAAGACCTTCACTTTCAAAATTTACTCATTTCAGAAAATTTGTTTATTTACTCTTTTCTGCCTCACCCAAACATCAAAACCATCCTGGGGAAAAGGAAAGGGTGGGAGGAATCGCAATTTTTTATTCGGAAGTTAAGGAATATTAAAACCTACAAATGAAAAAAGATAAGTGTTAATTTTTTGGGTTTTTTATATAAAAGCCCATTGGTCCTGGTAATTATTAAACTTGTTCTGAAAGTATTGTTGATTTAAATTTTAAAAAAAACAATGTACAGTATTATAAATTTTAAGTTATTACATCATGTAAATGTGTACTTAATTTTTTTTAGCAAAATTTTTTGCTTTTTACTTTCGGTAAATTAATTAATTTTTAATAATTTCTGTTTTTTTCTTTTCAAAAATTTCGCCCCAGGTTTTGGAAAACCCGATTTGGGAAATTGTTGTTTCATTTTAATAACTGCGCTACAATACAAAATTTAGCTTTTTTAACCAAATAAACCCCAGGCAAGCATAATTGGAGAACCTGCCCTTTTTCAAATGGGGAGTTTAAAAAAGACAACGATTTTCACGCCCGTATCGGGAAAAATCTGGGACTACAATCCGTCCTCATCAGGAAAAATGATCTTTATAATTATGGGGATAAAATGATTTGGGCAGACATCATGTTTTATGGCTATACACCTCCATATTTCACAAAGGTTTCTTGATTGAAATGAGGTAAAGAAATGAAATCTTTGCTCGGTTTTTCAAGGGCTGAATTGATTTTGGGTTTTTTTGTTTTAAAGCGTCAACAATCGATATCATAAAGGGTTTAATGGGAATTTTATCCAAAAATTTACCCATAGATTAAGCCAAAAATCCTTATCATTTCTATAAGAAACTGGGTTCCCTTAAACAAATGCATCTCGCCATCCCCTCTTGAACAAAAATTGCCTTGCTTCAGAAGTGGAGCTGACTTTCATAAAAACACCTCAGCTGCATCCTGTCCAGTATGTCGCCTGCTGTAAAACCCGTTGTTAGGGGGCCAATTTTATAAAAAAGCCAGCATAGTTTGGTACGAAGCTTTAGGGAATTTATAAAACTTGGTCATCCTTTCAGTATGCATCTCTAAAAAATCTGTTAGACTTTTTTGGATATCCACATTTTTGGATATTCTGATTTTTTTTTTTATTTAAAAGGGGATCTCTTTTTTCTTTAAAGATTTCAAAAATTTAGGAAAAAACCCTTGATAACCGTTTTCTAAATAATTTTTATACTTCCCCAAATTTTAAATATTAATTCTTTTTTTTTATTTTTTTCCCTGGGAATATCTTTTTCTCTTTTGTTTCGATTATGGGTTCTAATTCTTGATTAACGCATTAGGTGCATAACAATATTTTATACCTCAAATAAACATTAATCTTGTTATTTTTGTAAATAAATGCAATGGTAGAATTTAGAATACTGTTAAAATATTACTCCATATGTTGTCGATAGAGATGCTTAGACAAAATATTATTTTTTCATTAAAATAATCAAATGTATATAAGCAGTATTTCTGTTACATAACGTCTTGAAATATTAAATACAGGCATCAATGACTATTAATATTTTGAAATTAAAAACATGTTTGAAATTTGGTAACTATCTCTTATTAAAAGAGTTAAAAAGAATACAAAAAAATTAAAAGATTGACATACTGTGCATTATAATTAAAAATAAAATTCTAGATTCTCTTAAACTCAATTTCACAATATCAATACATTCATGATCACTACTATCGAACAATTATTTGTTTACATTAAAACTTAACATAACATTTAATGCATCTCTCACTTTATATCATCCCTTTACAACCAGAACCTGGAGTAATCACAGTAAAATCACTGATATTTTCATTGATCAATATAAAATTTTCCATTACAATTTCTACTCCTTTTCCAATCGAAAATATTTCGAATCCATTCGGTATGGGAAGCAAATTACTCTGCAAGTCTCGAAGGAGATTCAAATGCATCCAGTTTTCCCTTTGATGAGAACTTTTCACTTAGAAACTTAATCAACCAATTCCATTCTTTAATCTTAATCAGCCCTAAAAGGCAGGTGAGCTTCCTTCAGCAAAATTAAAAAGCTCTTTGATGCAGAAAGAGCTCTTGTCGTATTTATTGACTCTTGAATAAACATGATAGTTGTCAATAGTGCCGAGTTTCTTTGATAGTTCTTCACTTCGCTTTCCCTGAAAGAGGGGTTCTTATTGCGGTTCAACAAGTTTCATGGTGGAGAGAGATCTGCTTAAAGCGTTTTGGTATACCAAATT
The DNA here is from genome assembly GCA_019973955.1 of Trichonephila inaurata madagascariensis. NCBI lineage: Eukaryota > Metazoa > Arthropoda > Arachnida > Araneae > Nephilidae > Trichonephila > Trichonephila inaurata. Next base: position 181,981 of record BMAV01019520.1, read on the forward strand.
AGAACAGAATCAGATTTAAAGAACGATTTCTGTGATTGAATGCTTTGGAATTGGAAGGATTCGCGCTTAATTTACTCGTAACAAGAAGGTGGTACTTGAGTTCTTATTCTGATGAAAAATAAAGGTAATGAATTTACTTAATTCAGGTCGGTGCGAGAAATTTCCCTTGTGTTTTGAATTTCCATGAATTCGAAGTTAAAATGTGAAAGTATTTTAAATTCAAATGAGACAGTGTTAAGAAACTGGTATATAAACGTAAAACGACAAAATCTGATTTGTGTTGAGAGTTTATTTGTTATTTACTTTACAGCAATGCTTCTCAAACATTGAGTGTTTCAGACTCAATTTTCAAATAATTTTCTCCTTCTTCCCCTCTACAATAATAATTTACTATGACACTAAAGTTACAATACGATTTCAATCACAAACCGCAAAAATTACGAAGATTAAATTTTGTACATAGTTTTGTATGCGTATAGGTCAATGGAAAAGTTATTAGTAATTATTAAACCCATTCTTAACTTACAAGGGGAGGCCACGACTAAAGAAATTCATTTGAGATCGAGACTTGGTGTAATTGTAGTACTCCCTTAGGGAGTTCACCCCTCAATGTAATTCCGCCGAATGTCCAGTCAATTCGGAGAAATTAGCCTTCGAAGTTCATGCTTAGCTTTTATACAATTAAATTTTAATTTTCCACAACGAGTTCGTAGCTTGATTGGTAAATCGTCGGCTTACTATGCCCAAAATCAGGGTTCGATTCAACGTGATCAACTTTTTTTTCTTCAATTCATTTAATTATTTTTTAAATTAAATAAATTTATTTATGAAAGGTTTATTAAATATTAAATACTATTTTTTTTAATTATTTTGCGATTTATTAAGTAAAAAAAATTAAAAATATATAACTTAAATTATTTATTAGTAAAATTATTTAAAATTATTATTAATGAAAATTATTTAAAATTATTAATAATTAAAAATATTTAAAATCATTATTAATTAAAAATATTTAAAATCATTATTAATTAAAAATATTTAAAATCATTATTAATTAAAAATATTTAAAGTAATTATTAAATAAAATATTTAAAATAATTATTAAATAAAATATTTAAAATAATTATTAATGAAAAATTTTAATAATTAAAATTAATAAATTAATTATTACTTATTAAAATTAACTAATTTAAGTACTATTTATTATAATTATTTAATTATTACTAAGCATTAGTATATTAATAAGAAATATTATCAATTTATTATTAAATTTATTATTAATTTAATATTAAAATTATTATTAATTTTTTATTAAAATTATTATTAATTTTAATTATTAATTTATTATTAAAATTATTTTTAATTTTAATTATTAATTTATTATTGACATTATTGTTTATTATTAAAATTATGATTTATTATTGAAATTATTATTAATTTATTATTGAAATTATTATTAATTTATTATAGAAATTATTTAAATAAATTTATTAAAATTATTTTAATAAACTTTTTGAAATTAAATAAATTATTTGAAAATGACTTATTAAATATTTTATAAAATTATAAAAAACTAAATTAATAATATATAAAAAAGACATATTTTTATTATATTATTTATAAATAATTAATTTAGTAATAATAATGTATTTTATAAGTTAATTTTATATTATATATAATATTTTATTTATAGTATATTGTATTTCACATCATAAAAATATTTGTAACTAATTTGTTTGCAAAAAATATCATTTAATATTAATTATATATTTTATTATAAATATTATTTATTAATATAAAATATATTTATAAAAATTTAACATAATTATTTATATAATTACAGTATTTTTTTTACTTTATAAAATACAAAATAATTACAAAAAATGTCATTTAATATTTAATACACCATTCATAAATAAATTTATTTAATTAAAAAAATAATTAAATGAATTGAAGAAAAAAAAGTTAGCAGACGATTTACCAATCAAGCTACGAACTCGTTGCGGAAAATTAAAATTTAATTGTGTGCAAAATCTAAGCATGAATTTTGAAGGCTGATTTCTCCGAATTGACTGGCCATTCGGCGGAATTACATTAAGGGGTGAACACCCTAAAGGAGTACTACCATTACACCAAGTCTTGATCCCAAATGAATTTCCTTAGTTATGCCCTCTCCTTGTTAGTATTAATAAATTAATTATCAAATACATTGTGCAGTACCAGGGGAAATTACAGGAATTTTTCAAGGAAGGAGTTAAGGGTCCAGGGTCGAAAGTCCACCATTCTCGTATAATACCCCAATACAGCACCCAACATTTTTCTTTTGATTTTTTCGAGTGTCACGAACAAAAAGTAGTAAAATAAGAATTATTAAATAAATAATTAGCATTCATTAATTAATAAAATTAATTATCAAGAACTAATACTTAATTAAATTTTACGTACTATACACATAGAATTATAATCAATTGCAAAAGAAATCATGGACTATGTTGAGTTTCGGACTCCCACTCCCTTGTGTGCGCCACTTTGAGTACTGATACATTTATAAGTATATTATATCAGTGTAAATGTGTTAGAATGTTTTGTGTTTTGCTTCTTTTCAGTAAATTAATAATTTTTATAAATAATCTTTTATTTTCGATTTAATCGCACCCCACGTAGTGTTATCATGCCTCCCTAGGGGGTGCACCCCACAGTTTGAGAAACAGTTAAACTTTACAGCCTTACTTTAATAGTTCTTTTAACAAATCTAAATATACACAAAACCCATGACATTATTACAAGCAATGTTAAGAACACTGTGGATTAAAATATGTATCACGAAACATGTCTAGTTATTTTTAGATTCTCTTGTGGTATATAAATTCTATATATTTAATCCGTTAAGTATTTACAATAATAAGATTTTAATTGTTGTAAGAGTCATTTTATATACATCATCTTTGCAGTAAAATTGTTTTGTATTCTTGGCTATATTGAACTATTTCATGATAAATGCAATCATAACTAATGCATTTTCAACATTTCCATTTCTTGATGTTTTACTCGAGTTAAATGATTCCTGTGGTGTCATATTTTATAATTATAACTACGTACTATAGTAATTTATTTCTTGATATTCTTATTTATTTTCATGAGGTAAAGTTCATTGCTTTTTATTAGTTATTAATTTTATGCAATACGTTTCGAGACAAAAATAAAAATAAATGGGTAAAATGATTTGCAGCAGCAAAATATATGAAGACGCGTTAAAATACTGCTTAGCAAAATAGATAAAACTTAAAATATGGCCCAATAATTTCAAGTTGTGTTTTGAATTCATACATAATATATTTATCAAGAGCATAGTCAGTTTAAGTTTTTACAAATTTTTGATAGCTAAAAATTGGTAATTTTTAATTAAATTTGTTGTTATTGCTTTTTATTTTTAATTTTATTTATTTCTGCCATTCAACTATAAAGTTTAGGGAATACGTGGATTTCATTGTTGTTTGCAGCATATAGGAATCGAACATTGTATCTTGTGACCCCCCTCCCATTCTCGCTCTAAAAATACAAATTGAACTTACTTTTTAAAATAAGAGTTTTTCAAATAACTTAAAGGAACAAAATTTGAAAATAGTCTGTATTTAAAATTCATGAGTACATAATCATGTACAAAATTAAAATTGTACAGAAAAACGATAAATTCCAAAGGTGCTTTAGTTTCTGATGCTTTAGAACTTTTCTAATGACATGGATTTCTTTTTGCCCAATGAGTATGAATGAACTTATAATACAGGGAGGCCAAACTGTTAGTTTAAGAAATAAGTTCCAGCATTTTAATTTTAGTATTGTAATAGGTTTTAAAACTCTGTTACTCTAGAATAAATTTTCATTACCACATTGTATTTACGTACATAATATATTCCACACACCTGTTACATTTGGAACATATTCCACGAACTTAATGCATATGTTATATATTTTACGACCCTCATATAGTGGTTACATATTCCAGGATCCTGTTCCAGTTGCAATATATTTTACGACCCTATTACATCTGAAGCATATTTCATGACCTCATTACACGTGTAATACGCTATTTCTCTAAACTATTACAACAAAAACATATTCAAGAAAAGCATTAATTTCAGGGTGTATTATGAAATAATACTATATTCTGTTATTTCTGAGCAGATAAATTTTCGCATTGTTGTTAAATTGTTTCAAATCAACAGAAAATACCCAAACATCACCTTAAATATGAATTTTTTTAAAATATTAACTTTATTTTGCATAATTTTGTCAATCTATCAAAATTCGGTGAATAAATGCGATTGTAGTTGTTTGCCGCACATTTGTAGTGTGTTTGGATGAACAAGTTAATTATTAGATATTAATTTTGACAGATATGATAACTATAATTAGAAAATAAAAAATGATTTAAAGCAACTAACCCTTGTTAAGAACTAGCTCAAATAATAGGGTTTTCGTACGGACAACATATTTCAGAGATGTGAAAACATGTAATTATATTCTTAGTGTCTAAGGAGTATTTCTTAGGCCCAAATTTTAATAACTCTCTAGAAAGATATTATTACAGATAAAAATTTAGTATAAACTGTTATTAAAGGTTTAAATTATATTACCATTAATATTTCAACATAAATATAAGGAATAATTACAAAGAGAAAGCTGATTTGTCTATCCATGTCAATAAGACTTCAGGTAAAAAGTTCCTTTATAAAATTGATTAAGGCTAAGTAAAATGAAAATTTAAAAATTAATTCTAAATATATATTTTAAAATAATAATTATTAAAATTATTGTATTCTACTGCTAGAGATGCCATTTCTAATTAATTAATAGTGCTTGCCTTGGGAAATAATATTGACGTTTTGGTTCGATTTCTCCGGAACACTGAAATATATCCTGTTATATATAATGACATCCATCCTTTACTGTATAAACATAACTAAAACATAATAACACACTTATTTCGTTAATGAATATTTAGTGTGTATCGACAGAAGTATCGACATCTGAATTAACTTTAAAATTTTAATTAAGCATTTAACTGTAAAATTTTAAGAGTCCTCATTGCAAATTTCTTGCCAGAACCCTTCGGAACATCAGCCTCTGAAGCGTCGGCTAACCCGGACGCGATAAAAGTATCCCTTGTACCAAATGTTGCACTATCCATGGAACAGTGGTGGCGAACCTATGACCCGTGGATCAGACACTGACCCATTCAAGCTTTTTAACCGACCCACGATTGCTAAGCAACCACTTGTTTATTAACGTGTGATTATTTAGATTTTCTAGTTTGTGTGGATTATTTATATTCTATTTGTATTTTTTTCAACCCCTTCATTAATACAGAAAGAATTTAAATGCTGTCTATAACCTTCAGTTTGATCATTACAGTTCCAAAATTACGGAAATGATGACAAATGTATATTGAAAGAACGTAGTACTTGAAATAAAGAAAAAGTGTTTACACAATATCAAATAAAGTGTAGAATTTTACTCACATTTTGTTTGTGAAAAAAACCCACAAACCAAAGCAAATAACCATACTTAAAGCAATTTCTTCGATTAAAATGCACTTTTGTAATAAAGATTGTAAAAAAGTAATTGTTTGTAGAAAAAGACTTCCACCACGCCCATTTTTACCCGTTAAGACAACTGAAATTTAATATTTTAGGTTTTAAAAATACTCACAGTTAAAAATTTTAAAACTCAATTGTAGTGCAAAGGGCAGTAGTGACCCACGATCTAGTACTAAAAAAATATGAACAAAATTTGACATACATCTTAAAAAGGTTCACCATCCTTGCTATAGCCATGTATCTGCTGCACAATACTCAAATTTAGCCATTACAATAACCGATCGTCATTTTTGATTTCTCACTTCTCAATAATTCATTCGGGAGAAACTTAATTTTTACGAAATTATAAAATAAAGCAAAGCCAAGACAGTCTTCCACGCAATAAAGAGGAAAATAATATTTTGAAAAACACTCTGAAAGTATGCAAAAGAGAAAGATTAATATTCGACTTTTCGTTTGGTTGGTAATTCTGCTAATAGCCAAAAAGTAATTTTTCTCGTCGTTAAAAGTCCTTCCTCCTTCTGATCAGATGACTCAATCGTTTATCAATTTTATTTGTTCACTTTCTCGGATGAAAAAAATATATATATATTCCCTGCCGTATTCTGATGATGAATATCTTCACAGTGGTTACGAAAAAATTCGCACGAAGGTGTGGAAGAATTATGGGAAAATGCTATTTATCGTTGAGAAAAAGGCTGGTGTGATAATTGGGATTATCTAATAAATTGTTTCAAATCCTGTGAGAAAGAAAATATGTCAGTTCCATAGGAATTTTCGAAATCCCCTTTTTCTCCAAAGCAAAACTTGGGAAAATAGGATGTTTTATAATTTTTCTCTCCTCATTTATTACAGGATGGACCCAAAGTTACTTTGTAATTTAAACTACAATAGTGTGCAAAACTTAAGCAACAATGTACATTTTAAGCAGATGGGTATGGAATTGCAGAAAAAAGGTTATTGCGATCAGTTCTATCAACACGCATTTCATTAGGTTCATGCGTATGCAAATGTCATGGAACAAAGTATAATAGGCGACATAAACGTACGCAAAATATGTGTGGTCGACGCGCGCAGCTCAAGACTATAATAGCATCAAGAACAGAGAAGCATTTAAAGCAGAGGTACTCAACCTTTTTTCTGTTGGGCCGCATACATATGTCAGCCATTTCAAGCGGGCCGCAACATGAGGATAAATGGGGGAGGAGAACTTGTTTAAGATAAATATAACATTGGAAATTTAAAATATGGAAAATTGATCAAAATATTATAACTCATGTTTTTTTAATTATTATTTTTTATATTTTTTTCATTTTTATCACTAACACTAAATTAGAAGCATTTAAGAAACACTCCTTCACATGATTCTTTAATATGATTACTAATAACATAACGAACTTCATGGAAATGGAATGCCTTTGTTACTGCTGTGATATTACCACTGCCAAAACACTTTGTTGATGTTGCAAAGATTATTTTTAAAAAGCCTCACTTTATATTCTTGAAAGAGATCCTTCGGAGGACAAATCATTCACTTTTCTAAAGTTTTTAAAATACAGCCCTTTTAATTTGACAAAATTAAACAAGTACTAATCCATGTTTGGTTTTCACTGCAAAACAGTTAACCTCCAAATCGTTCGAATAATTTTCACTTTCAAAGTATAAAAGATTATTAAAAATTAGTTCCAACCATAAAATTGTCACCACTTGCGTCTGCTATCCTAATCTTAATCGTTACAAACAGAAAAAAGAATACCAATTCGCCGCCGTACGACATCGACAGTAAAAAAGCAAATTCGATATATTTAGTTTCAGTTTTTGTGTCAAAAATTTCCCACCAAAAAATTCCTAACACTTTTGTTCTTAAACTAAGTGAATTTCTAACGAAAGCAATTGCGCCTGAATGGGTAAAAGAAATTCATTCTTGTAAGTAATAACACTTTGTTAAATAAGTGATTTCTCAGGAATGGGCTCGACAAAGGCATGAGTATGGCTGATTTAAAGACATTCATTGCAAGTGTAAGTGAATCCTTTAGTAAAATATAGCTAGAAGAAATTACCTGGATGACTTCACACGTGAAAAGTGATGAAAGAGCATGAAAAAGCTAGAAAACAGACTTCTGCAGGTGTTGTAACTCGTGATTGACTGAAACATGTCATCCAGATTAATAGTCTTTAAATTGCAATAGATCCCACAGTCGTTAGATGAAACTGGAAGCCCGTTTGAGACGCTCTTGCAGCATCAGCTTGCGACAAGCCCTTTTTTATCCATCCCAATGCCTGTCACCTAAATAAATTGAGTAATTGATTTCCCAAAGACATTTGTAGACTCACCTGGATATTGTCAACGAAATTACCAAAAACTTTGATTAACAATCATACACATAACATATAAACCAAGTTATGTAAGGTTGACTTTGGGGCATTTTCTCCAAATTTCTACTTAAATATCCGGGTTTTTTTAAAAAATAAAAGTTATGACAATCACACATTTCTTTTTCATATAAGTTTTCTTGAAGTACATGATTATCATTCATACAAATAATACAATTTATTGATGCTGTCATTTTTTTCAATGTCGAGCTTCGAAAAATGCTTTGTTCCTTAACTTTGGAGGCCAGTGTACACCATTTCCATAAAGAAATTTTCGTTCTGACTTGAATAGTCTTTTTAAAATGTAGTTTGTTGGGTTATTTAAAAGTATTCATATTTATTCAGTATATGTTAATAACTCTGTATATTTGTAATAAAAAGTATGCATCGAGAGAAAACTATGAATTTTATGTAAGAGAAAGTGAAACCTTGTGTCTAACCCACAATTCCACGGATACAACATTCTCCCATATTTCGTAACCGTAACCACAAGATGAGAGAGTAAAATAAATCTAAAACATGTTTACACAATTTATAGAGCGTATAATTTACGACTCAGTAATAAAAGTTAAGTATCTGAATAAATGGCTTCCGTGTTTTCAACCTTGGAAATTATTTTATTTTAAACACTATTAATAATTATTTCCGTTATTCAAATTTAAGTTTAGTCACATAAAACTGAAACCATTTAAAAATGTGAGAACAATTACAACCTTTCACATGATTTTACACAGTACATTTGTACAGTTCAAAGATTTCATTTCATTTATTAATAAATACATTGATATCAATGGACTCAAGTTATCTGCTAAATAATCATTATGTAGAATACTTCCTTCAGAATCCATTTATTTAGATATAATAGGCGTGAAACTACATATCTGTGGAAATAATAATCATAATTTTAATAAACTTGAAAAATAGTATCAACGTGTATGTTGGTTAAGTTTCTTATGGTGTAAGAAGAAATGTTTCGTCTTTTTTTTTCCAGATGAAAAATAAGTAAAAAATAAGAAATAATAATAGATAAAATAAAAAATAAAGGTATAGAAATTACTGAAATAAAATACCAAAGCTATACTATTAATTAAATATTTAATTATTACTTCATAGATAATAATAATGTGTGAATTACCCAATAATAAAAGTAGTATAAGTAAGCTATTTTTCCTTAATATAATAATTCAAATTACTATTAATATAAATATCGTAAGATATTGCTTCATATACATAAACATGTTATTTTCTGAAATCAAAACTCCTTAATATCTTCCTGAGAATACTTTTCAGGAACACCAACAAATATTTTTTGTCAATTTTAGTAAACATATTGGATATGACTCCTGGTCACTTTTAATACATAGACTTACTTAGTTGTATAACTCATTTACAAACCTAGAAGACTTAATACAAATAGTGATATTGAATAATGAGCTGTTCTAAGGAGCATTTCCCTCCATCGAAAAGTTTTGAAAACAGTTTCAATTTCATTTCCAAGTCTTTTGATTGCGTAGCCTCGGGACTTCAGTGTAAGGGAGCAGATTGCTAGATAGCAGCTATTTGTTGCTAGAAAGACGATAAACATGTTGTCATACTTTCGCACGGCATGTCGCTCACTTCTCAGAACTCTATAACTTTTTTCGGTCCTAGTTTATTAACTGCGAATTTATAAAAGACGTTTTTCAGTGAATAAATATCATTCAGTTCATGAATATATTAATATGCTTTATGTGCTCTCACTTGGCTTCTGGGCTTTGACTATAGAAAAGATCACTCGATCAGTAAGCAGGCTCTTTTGGAATAAATTGAACTTCCTTTTAGCGTTTCCCAAGCTGTGGAGCGCCCTAGTGGGGCATAATAACCCTGCGTGAGGGTTGCGAGTATATCAACAAGTTGAAAAAAGATTATTTAAACAAATTATAACTTACTGAAAGGAAGTAAAACAAAATACATTCTGATATAATAAAAAATTAAATACGCGTTAACACAGATATGATACACTTATAAATATATCAGTATGCCAGCTGGGTGGCATATTGATATATTTATAAGTCTATTATAAATATATTGGTTTTTCGCTGGCCTTCTGCACCTAAGCTTGCAGGTTCGAACCCGGCCAAAGTCGGTGGATTTTCATGAAGCAGAAAATCAAAAGCGACATTGTCGTATGATTACACGGCATGTAGAATATCCCTAGAGTGCCTGATTGGCTTGGGTGCTGTCTGTAAAATTAAATCCTAGAACAGGTTCGCATCGTCATAGCTCAGATGCCTCCCTCTGGACAGGAAACGGGGCGTCAAAATTGCTTGCGCGATTGGTATCCGCATATAGGGTGCCACACTAAAAAGAGATACCAACTTCCGGGTAATGTATTAGATCTGCAATGGTAAAACACCAATGGCAGCCCATTAGAAATTTTTAAGAAAATGCATCAATACTGCACAAAGTATATCATAATTAATTGTATTTCATAATTAAACAGTACTAAGCTAAGAACAGGTTTAACAATTACCAGTGACCCTATGGGCATGTCATAAAATTATATACACAATTTAATTCTTATCTTGATAATTTGTATGGTTTATAATTAAAGTCGTATTGTTGCTTTATCGTCAAAGTATATTATTATTGAATTCAATATGTTATTATTGCATGGAGGGGGGGGAGGAAGGTGCGATGAAAATTATGGTTGAATTTTGGGTCGCAAGTATGGAATGTTTGAGAATCACTGGTATAGACATTTATAGGTTCTTACTTTTTCAGTTAGTAGCAAAAAAGGTTTGGATAACTCTGAACTCTTTGGGGTGATCTCGGTTTCATTTGACATTCGGCCCATAACCTTCCTTTAACTTCGAAATGCAAAGTTAATAAGCAATCCCTAACCCTTCAATTACTTTTAAGAGGAGTCGGAAACCTTTATACAGACAATGTCAAAATGGCTGTTTTCGATGTACCTTTATTCAAATTCTGTTATATGTATCTGATTGAAAATTTTCAAAAATTAAAGTACACCTTTCTCATTATACTGAAATGGGCTTTTAGCTAATTTTGAATTTTTCAATAAAATATAGAAAATTTTAACAATTATAGAGAAATTTGACCCACTTTTCACGTAAAAAAATTTTTAAAAAATAAATTTTTGAGTATTTAAAAAAATCTCATTTCAGTATATATTAGCTATCATTTTAAATGTATCATAAAAGACTTACATATCTGTGAAAATTATTTTCCCAGAAAAGGTACATCGAACATTAAAAATTTACATTTTGGGATAAATGAACTTTAATGTATAATTACTTTTTTTATTAAAACATTTCTCACCATACTCCAAATGAACTTTTTTTTTTTTTTTTGAATTTCATCATCCTCTCTCTCTTCCTTTTTAAAGTTTTTTTTTTTCATTCTAATACCCTTATTTTTAGTAAAGATGAGTATTTAGCCTTTTCTTGCCGAGGCGTTCCATTGCCTGTACCGTATAATCACCAGGCTCAATATCAAGTTTTCTCAAAATTTCTGGTTTTGATACATTTCCCATATTAAATGATGAAACTGTATCATATGTACCCAATGATAATACTTCTATTTGTACAAATATTTTCTTCGGTACACAGACCATATTACGTTTTGCACTTACATTGAGATTTTGTGTATCTCCGTGAAAACACTCATTTAGCAATTATGGATTAAATGTTTTAATTTTCATCATTCATTCAACGTTTAAGCAAAAACAAAATAGATAGCCATGAAATAGCAGAAAAGGAGGTCTGGAGATCAGTAGAGGGAACACGTAAGTCAGTAGAAACGTCATGCGTATGCAAAATATCCAGAACAAAACGTCAGAAGCGGTGATGTGAGCGTACGCAAAACGTGATGTCGGCGCTTGCGCTGCTCAACAGTAGAATGAAATGAAGGACGGAGACGCAATTCACCATATTCTCTGCACGGGTGCCAATTAGGTCAGTTCGTGAAATATGGCTGAAGAAATCATCTGGATGACTTTACACGTGGAAGAAGAATGATCGGAAAGCTGGAGGAGGGCGTACTGTCACCAGTGTAGCTGCAGAGATCGGAATCAACAAAAGTGTCGTTTCGCGCGCTTGGTAAGCGTTTAAACCACAAGGTACAGCTGTTAGAAAGGTTGGCGTGGCCGCCCGAGGACGACAACTGCGGGGTAACCGATATATCATCCTGCAGGCGAAAAAAAGTTCGACAGCAGATCCAGCAAAGCGCCATTGCTCAGGAAACTCTGTACAGCAACAGGTCGACAAGTGCTTCCAGCGGTTTACTGGCAGGGCGCGCTGCAGCGGAATTTCACCATAGATCCTGAAAGCTGCCTCCCGTTGAAAGATGGCCACCGTTTACGGTGGGACAGAGAGCACAAAAACTGGACAACTGATCAATGGAGTCGTGTTCTCTTTACGGATGAGAGTCGGTTCAGTACCAGAAGCGATTCTCAACGCGTTTGATTGGAGAGAGATAGGGACCCGGTTTTATCCCAGTAACATCAAGGAAAGACATCGTTACGGTGGTCCTGGAGTTCTTGTCTGGGTTGGCATTATGCTGTGAACGACGGAACTAGGCTTCCCATTTTCGACAGAGGGTCTGTAACCGGGGATCGCTATTGTGAGGCAGTACTTCTTCCCCATCTGCATCTTTTCGAGGTGCCATTGGCCCAGACTTCACATCTTTATGGATGACAATGCACTGCCATCGCCCACTCTTTGCTGTTGAGGCCGCTGGAAGGCGAAGATATCACTCGAATGGATTGACCAGCGTGCTTCCCAGATTTAAATCCCATCGAATTTGTGTGTGGGATGCTTTGGAGACGTATTGCCACGCATCACATCATCGGAGTACAACCAGCAACTCAAACAGATGTTGATTGAGGAATGGGCACTCCACCTCAAAATGTTACCAGCTGGTTCTGAGTATGCGGAACGGTACAAAGCAACCATTAGCCCAGTAAGGGGAGGGCATATACCATATTAAAGAACATCTGCTTGTTGTTCTTCCTGTTGAATGAACAATCATGTGAGTCACGATACTATGCGTTCAATAAAGCTTGTTTTTGTTTGATTCCATACCGTATGCGTTGTATTCCTTTTTCAGCGCCGATACTTCCGTCATGCTACGTACATAATACTCTCCCTCATTTAAGAATTTCATATCTCTCCAGATGATTTTTCATTGAGATTATGGCAATAAACCCACCTGCTGCTTAAGTTTTGCACACCAGTGTACGAATATCCTCGCATAGAATTCGAAACTTCAAGATTTTACAAAAATATTCCACACATTTGCTTCCATCAATCCATTACAAAAAATTTTTAATACCTTCGATACTGTTTGCTATCCTATTTTCTACACCCTGCTTCATGTTATATATGCTAAATTATGCGTAAGCTGTTGGGTTCCGTAAATTTAAAAAAATAATAATAAAAATATGTTTATATAAAATTACCTTATTTATATACGTCACGGATAAATAATTAAAAATTCCGTTTATTTTTATATATACTCTTCTATAGCTGTGTGTGAATAACTTCTAAATTCTTACTTGAAATCACAAGCAACCTAAATTTTTGCTCTCAACTTAGTTCATATAAATAAGTTTCTTCTTGTTTTATTAAAAACAACTAAAAAATTAATACAACCTTAAATATAAAACCTTCAAAATATCACTTTAGACATGTACTAATTTTAAATTACATCTTGGCGTCTTTATTATGAAAAAGCAGCCTTTCTCGCCAAATTAAGATGCTTATTGTTGAATCATCGCCATCGCTTTATGTTAAAAGAGAGATCAAAACTCCTTGGATCGGTTCCTATATAAGTCAGTAACAGCCTCCGAACAAAGGTGTTAACTTTTGTCTAGTGGTTACGTTACTGGACTCCGGATCCATAAATCGCAGTTCTATCCTCTGACAGCGGCTATTTTGTTTAAGCTTAATTTTACCTTTATAATTATTTATTCTTTAGCTAATGGGTTTGTTCGAAGTTCTACGACGTTGATTCTATTACATATGAACTTTTCTTTAAGGGGGGTAGGTTCAGAATTTTGACCCAAAAACTCATTTTTCATTTTTCCCATTTTTATAAAATACGAACTTTTACGCTTCTAATGATGCAAAAATTATCATTCTAAGTGCAGTGTAAGTATTTTTAATAATTTTTGAAAATGTCTTACCACCTGTCAAGTCCACCTGCCACGCCCACTCATATGTAAACAAAACTTTTTTCTGCATTGTAAGCCCCAATTTTCACTTTTTTTCATTATTATTTAAAATCACTTTGAACGGCAGCGTCTGGTAAGAAGAAATGAAGTGAAACGACAAATGCTTGTTTACTATTTGAAACGTACTGTTGCGTCGAACTTTGAAAGTATTTAGAGTTTTTCTGCTAGCTACATTTACTAATATTTTAAAATTTGTAATATATTTCGGGTAATTTTGCTTTTTAAACCTTTTATTCACACACACTGCCATGTTTTAAAAATGGAATTTTTAAGAAAAGAACAATTTGTTTGCATCACAGTCGAAGGTAAAGTGAATCAATACGTAATAATTGAATGTTTCTGCAAACTTCAGCCAAGAGGCTAAAATCTGTATGGATTACAGCGAATTTTTCTTGAAGTAAAGGGGAAATTTAAATGAAATTATAAATAATACACTATTGTCTGAAGCTATAAAAATATCTGTTGTAATATGTAAGAATGTAAAAATAATAGCATTTCAATTATTTTTTAAAAAAGAAAGAACGGCCACAGAATTTGTGAAACTTGTGGATTCAGCCAACATTTCAAATACTGATATATATGGTTTCATGTAATGGAAAAGAAGTCTAAGTATTATAAAAATATACCAGGCTTTTCATATGTAATGAAGTATTGGTAAAGGTAAGTCTTCTGCTAAAGTTTTGTGTGGAGTTATGAATTTACCAACTCCATCGCAAGATTTAATAAAAGAATCAGGGTTAGATACAGCTGTACTGAGAGACTATGGCTACGATTGTGAGTATGCAAATTGCAGCTAAAGAAGCCAAAAGATGTCAACGGACGATGATATACCAGTTGCTATTGATGGTACTTGGCAAAAGCTTATGGGCATGCGATCTTTGAATGGTGCTGTCATTTGCAACAAGTGTTTTATATACCGGCAAATTAGCGGTCAAGCTTCAATTTTATCAAGATTTTGTAAGTGCCCCAACAAAATGCATAATGGCGGGAACTGTAAGGCCCAATCTTTGGAAACAGTGGAAGTATACTGGAAGTTTCAGGAGCCACGAAATCTTCCAACGCTGTGAAAGTATGCATGGTTTGCGATACACACCAAATTTTTGGGAGATGGTTACTCCAGAGCATATAAAACAGTTAACGAGATGCAGTCGTATGGAGATACAGGTATTGAAAAACTAGAATGTTGGCTATGTCGAGAAACGGATGGGGACTCTACTACCTTTAAAACTAAAATGAAACGCAAGAAATTAAGTGACAAAAAAACATTGGATGATCACGCGGTAGCAGACTTACAGACGCTAAAATTGATTAACTACAGCAGCGTTATTATGGATTGGCTATCGAAACAATACCATATTAATTCAATGAAGCGGAAGCCATTTGGGCTACATATTTTCATAAAGCATCTACAGATGCATATCCACAACATGGTCTGTGCCCAACAAATGAAGATACATGGTGTGAATATAACCGAAAAACAATTACAACAGGCGAGTATATATAAACAAGAACACTTTACATACCATCAGAAGTTAATACAATTGTATCAAAAATATTTTCCCAGGGTCAAATACCCATTAACTCCAAATTGTATCAAAAATATTGTCAACTCTAACCTCCTTGCAAAAATATAGCATGGTAAGACACAAAACTGTAACAAAAGTGTAAATTGCATAGTATGATCTGAATACCGAAAGAAAACATTTTTTTGTACAATTAAACGCACATTACTTCACTGGAATACTGGAAGCTATTGCCTCCCACCACAATCAAAAGGTAATATAACTAAATGTCATGTTCTTGCAACATTAGGTATATTTACATGTTTTTACACAGCTCGAGCAATCGAAACTGATCGGGAGACTACAAAAAAGCAAATTATGACATTTTACAAAATTCTAAAAAAAACAGAGTGAAAAAAAAAGGCATAGAGAGAAATGTATATTAGAGGATACCTTAGCAGAAGAAAAGAAAAAAACCCAAGCTGTGGAGCTGTTATGCATTAATTACAAGTAAGTTTTTTACTTTTAAAAATCCATTTTTTCTCATAACTTTTCTTACTATATAAGGGTATTTTTTCTAAACTGCACTGCATTTAACAGCTTATAATAACTTTGCATAATTAATAATTTTACTCTAATACATACTACTTAAGTCAAGGGATTTAAAACAAAATATTTTGACTTGATTTATAGTATTAAACATAATGAGAAATTTCACTGTTTTTGAAAAAACACACATTAGTTCAAAAAATAATTTTTTTAAAAATAACTAGACATCCTATCTATAAAAGCTCTGATTAAAGTATGTATTATGGTTCAAAAAATATTCAGTAAAAAAATTGGACATTTTTATTTAATAGAATGTTTATAAATGTTCATACAAAATACCTGTTTTTTAACATTACTGAGATACTGAATCATTTCGTGAACCTACCTTAAAAGATTCCGAAATATGATTTATTAGCGTTATGAGAAATGAATTGAGCTTATTCAATTAGAAAACTTTAATTTTCAAAATCAATTTGGAACATTTTGCAAAAAATAATTTTAACAAAATTTTCTCGTAACTTCTTAAAGACAAGAGTAAATATACATAAAACGTTAAATCTTTTTTTTTTTTTCAATTGGATTAATTATTAACTTAATTTTAATTTGAAAAGGAATGCAAAAAATTGTAAAAGTTAGTTCGAATGAAACAGAAATCAATTGTTAGCCCTCTAATTTTGTTCGCATAGTTCTAAAAGCTTTAAATTTCTTCTTATCTTCCTAGAGTTCATGAAAAGAAAATGTTCTTAATAGTTTTGGTATACTTTGAACTGTATTCAAAACTGTTTTTTTTTAACAACAACGTTTCACAAAGAGAGCCATCATTCAGAAAATGAATAATATGTTCGCTTTACGAGGTTTGTTTTTAAATATAACAATTATATCGTAACTTAAAGGTTATATTAAAGATTTAGTATTAGGCAACTGAAAAACAAACCTGCACGTTTGGATGTTCTAAGAACGGATAATCGGTTACGTTGCCTTTAATATAAAATAATTTTAATTTCGAGACCCCTGACATCCATATAGTGTCTAACTTGTGGGACGAAACATTTATTAAGGTAAACTACGCCAAAACTATGATTTATTTTAAAAACTGACAAATTTTCGATGATATAATTTTATAGGCAACCTTATTAGCTTTGTAAAAATACCATTTTTTTTATTTTCCATTCACTAGAACATAAACTACAAGTGTTTTAGAAAAAGCAGATGCCATAACTTTACATAAGATGTCAAGCCTTAAAATGCGTTTTATTCGAAATGTGTTTTTCTTTCGAAAACCTCAAAGGGGAACAGCGATCGCTCAAAAAATTTTTAAAATAATATGCGGAAATTTTTTGTGTATGTTCTTTATAACATTAAAAGTATTTTAACCTTCAGATTTATAAATTTAACTGTTTAATTAAAAAATGTACAGTTCTTTACGTGCATATAATCACCGTTTTTTTTAAAAGCAATATCATGTAAAACTAAGATAAAGTGATCTAGTTTTTCTAAAAATTTAAATATCTCTTATCCTGAAGGTCATTTCAAAAAGGAATAGCAAAGTAATACATCAAAATTGAAAAACTGAGAATTTGTGCAAATGCTATTTGTACAGAGCGGGCCTCGTTTATGTAATTTTTTGTCAATTTTCCCCCATTTTAGTCGTAATAATTTATTTTTCTCTTCTTAATTTTAGCCTTTTTTTCTTAAAATGTACTAAATAAATCTAAAAACCACAAAAAACATCTCCACATCAACATACCTATATTGATAATTTGCACGGTTTATAAATAAGGTCGTATTGTAGCCTTAGCGTAAAAGTACATTATAATTGCTTTCAATTCATTGTCCATATATGGGGGAAAGGGAGTGATGAGAATTATGATGGGAAATTGGTCGCGAATATTGAAAGGTTGCGGGCGAATATTGAACGGTCCTCATCTACACGCCACAAGAGGCTGTAATTTAATTGTTTGATTTTTGTACAACACGTTATCTGCCAAATAAATTTCGCTGTGATATATCTGGTATTTCTTGATGTTGTATTTTGTTTGGCCAACAGCGTATGAAAATTTTAATATATATTACTGTAGGCTTTACAAAAGAAATAATACATTACTATTTGTACTATAGTAAAACACATGAGAACAGAACAAGCTACGATGGTTCTGCTTAAGATGTTCACTATGTGTTGATTTCTGTTATCTGAAATTTCATAAAAAGTAAAATGTATAAATTTTTAAATTTTTTAATGAAAAAATATGTGTAATTTATAATTCCTTTTGTATATTTAGTATTTGCAAATTAAAATTTTGGAAATGCTACGTAAAGAAGCTCAACACATTAGATTTTTTTTTTCTCCGGAAACTTTCAGTGGCGTCGGGAAACAAATTTCCTCCAAAGAAATAAAGATTTCTTAAAAATAAAATCAATTTTAGGTAATAAACTAAATGAATTTATTTTTATAAATCAATTTTAATCCCAAAAAATATGTTAATGTAACATTACTGGAAAAAAAGGTCCTATAAAGAGTTTACAAAATATTACTTTGATTAAGATTAAAGAAAGAGAAACGAAATAAATTTTTTAAATAATTGAAATCAAAATAGTAACAAATAGCAAAACCTATAATTTAATATAATTAAATAACAGTATAGAATCTTAACACATCCTTATTCACAACCTATATTTCAAGAATTATTGAATAAAATTTCCAAAGTTTACTTCTCCTTCCACTAAAACCCATTTTCTCCTCACCTGTGCCCTAATGCCCCTTCTGTATTCGAAATTAATGTTCTCCAGTATTTTATTGAAAGTATACGTCAGCAATCTATCAAGTGAATTTGCACAAAATAGAATAATAGGTACCGCAAACGGAGAACCTTACGTCAATAAATCACGATCGTTACTGAAATATTATCAAATCATCTTCCTACTATTGGATCAGAAGATAGTTTCGGGAATATTTCTAATCTTCCCAGCTGACGCTTGGCTTCGCTCTAAGTCACAGTGGGACAAGTCGGTCGACAGGGATTAATTGCGGGATTAAATTCTAGCAGCATTTACTGAAGTCTGGATGAGAGGACTGAAAACGTTATTGTGGGAAGCAATGTTGGACATCAAATAGTGTAGTTCTGATTAAATCTATTCGAATAACCCTATGAAATCACGCTTTTATGTTGTATAAACTAAGTGTATGCGTGAAAGTGTAAATTCGTAAGTGTTTTTTAATGATTTAAATAAGTGTTATTATGTTTTCTGTTGTGGTTCGTTTTGTATTCTCATACTTTCTTCTAATTAAGTTGTACAAATTGTGCTTCAGTTTTAATGGATTACGATATTACATTTTTAGATTTATTTTATGGGTTAATTGATGTAAGCAATTGTCTTCTTTTAAATGTTACTAAAACACTTTGTAAACCTTTTTTTTAATTTATGCTCAAATATTTTGTTTTATGAATCAAATTATTTTATTGAAACATTATTTAAAGTAAGAGATCAGTTTTCTTAAACTAGTTTTGTCCCTCCCCCCCATCCGGAAAGGGGTTTTGACGTTAGATCTTGGTTCTCTGGGGAAAGTATGGATATTGTTAAATTTTAGGGCACGGGGATACTCAAATTTTCAAACAGTAAATCCTTTTTTAAATTGGGGAAAAAAAAAGGGTGAGAGCCCCCGACCCCCATCAGGGTGCATTCCCCCTTAAATTTGGAGGATTTGCCAAATCGTGCTGTCACCTGCATGGTGTTCAAAATTGCGGCTAACGACAAACGCAAAAAATAGCCTTTGCCAAGAGGAGTTTCGTTGTCTTCGATTTTGACATCCCTCAATCAGATGTCATGAGCAACAACAACAATATTGTATAAACTAAGTTAGCTTAACAGAGTAAACTCTCAAGTGTTTCTAAAATGTTATTAGGTATATTTTCTTTTGAAGGTTCAAACAGCTTTTCTCATGGTCATACGTTCTTCTTAATGAGTATTTTACAATTATTACGGCTTTATTATTACATGATATCGCTTTTTTAGAATTATTTTATGGGCTAAAGATGCAATCATTTACCTTAATTTCAATGTTACTTAAATATTTTACGTTCTATATTTAGGCCATTTTTTTTAATCAGAATTTTTTTTTATCGAAACATCGTTTGAAGTTGAAGATTATAAGAATCGAAATATGATCCGATACTCCCTTCCCTAAATTTCTACACAAGTGTTCTTCTATTTGTGTTCCACGAAGCCTACAATAGGATTCCATCAAAAAAAATCAAAAAGAAAATTATCAATGTGCATGTAAAATTGATTTATGTTAACAATGCAGTTTGTAACCATAAATATCTTAAGATCACCCCAGTCACACATAGCCCGCGATCACTCGCGCGGGGTTTTACATCAGAACAAAAAAATTCCCCCAAGATTCTAAAAAGGCGCAGAACCACGATTTTTTCTGCGCGCACTTTTGGGTCATTGAATCTTCAGGTCTGTCAATCCCCTTTCTTGAACAATGGAATGTAATGACCTTCAAAAGTTTATCTGGGGGGTAAAACCCCCAGAAAGTTGAACATTTGTTAAGCGTCTGAATGTTTGGGAAAAAGTTAAAATATTATTTTTTTTACTTTCTACTATCATTATTAAAATTTAAATTTTAAATATATTTATTACTGGTATATACGTTTTATATACTGGTTTATGAAAAAAAATAAAATTTTGTGTCTTAAAAAAGTGAAAATTTTGTATGTTTAGTTTAAATTAATTTAGGCTCATTTGTATGCAATAAATTTAATAATTTTATATGTATAATACAAAAAAATCTTTCTTTTTTAATATTATATAATGACTTACTTTTTTTTTCATTATTTAAAAAACGTGTTAAAAAATTTGGGGGGGTTTTTACACCCCAAGTAACGACTAGCAAAACAGGAGCAGTGACCGCGGGGTAAGACAAATTTATAAATATAATAGCTTTATTTTATATTTTTTAAAACTTTTATTATTTTACTAGCTGCATGACTGGCGACGCACGGGGCTTTTTCATGTGTAAAAGGTTTTGGCGTGGAAAATTTCCTCTTTCCCCTCTCGATGTCACCACATCCTGGTGTGTGTGATTTCTATATTAATGTCATTAAAATTCCCGTTTTTGAAATTTCTTCAGCCTTTTTTTCTCGTCGAATGGGTTTGTTTCTCCTCCACTTAGCCCGGCGTTTTGAATGGGTTTTTTTTTCCCGGGGTATAAATTTATCTCCACGGAAATTTTCCCTCTCCCTCTGGACACTAAAACATCTGGATGTGTGTGTATGCACGATGTGAGAAATTTCTATATTTATGTCATTAAAAGTCCCTTTTCTCATATTTCTTCCGCTTCTTTCTTTTGTCAGATAGGTTTCTTTTTCTTCCACTCAGCCCGGTGTTGCACTGGATTTTGGGAGAATTAAACTCTTTTTTTTTTTAAAACCG
>BMAV01019521.1:0-83083 GCA_019973955.1 Trichonephila inaurata madagascariensis
GGGCCGTTGGCATCTTTCTTTTATTTAATTATTTTTAAAAAAAATTATAAGTCACGCCTTTTTTCCTCTCCCAACCAAAGCTGCAACACCATGAACATCGCAGAGTCAGATACAGGGTCGAAAACTGCTGACGCAGTCTCAAAAATCATCTATTCTGAATTAGTTGTTGGAATTGCCAGTTTGAGTAAACTGCCTGATTAAGACACCTTCGATCGCGGACTAATCGTTGGTGCGCGACGCTACGATTTTCTATGTCGACAGTGTCAAGAATACATGGATGGTGGACATAAAAAAACTAGCGATCAGGAAAATCAGCATTGACAGTGCGTGGTGAGAGACGGCTCAGGCGTATCGTAAGCAGCCAGCGAAGCCAAACATTAGCTCAAATTACTACCCAGTTGAATGATGGTGCCAGTCATACAGTCAGTAAACGGACTGTTCAACGCTCGCTTCACTTTACGTGTTTTGGGAGCCGTCCACCTACGAGAGTATCAATGCTCGTCATCAGGCTGCAAGTCTTGCCTGGGCAAGAGAGCACAGAGACTGGAGTGTAGAGGACTAGAAACGAGTAGCATGGAGTGATGAGTCTCGATTCGAACTACTTAACGCCGTCAGGAGGCTGAGAATATGACGTCAGGCTCATGTAGCCATGGATGCATGCCAGGTGGGAACTGTACAAGGGCATAGTGGCTCAATCATGATCTGGAGTGTTTTTTCGTGGCACTGTTAAGGATTTTTGGTGCGTGTACCAACCTCCTTCAATGCAATTGTGTACGTAGAGTTGCTGGGTGATCACCTCCATCCGTTTATGCTGTTCTGTTATTCCAAAGGCACTGGGGTTTTCCAACTAGACAACTGTACCTCTCGTCCCGGTAGGCTACTGGCTGGTTGGATGAGCATTCTTATGACTTTTCAGTTATAAATTGGCCACCTAGAAGCCCAGACTTAAATCCTATTGAGAATCTTTGAGTTGTTTTGGAACAAGGCGTGAAAGGCCATCACACAGCAACCAACGAACCTTACTGAATTGTGGACAGCTTTAGCCAATATTTGGCAAGTCATTCCTGTGAAACGTTTTCAGGAGCTTTTTGAATCTATGCCTCGTAGTGTGGCAGCCGTTATCAAGGCCAGACGAGGTCCAACTCGCTACTAGGTAGATATCCCTAATTCAGTGACACTTCAGTGTGTATGTATGAGGGCTGTTCATGATTGATTGATTGAATATTAACGTCTCACTGTTCAGCTACACGAGGGCTTTTGGCGACGGACCACGTAATTTTGAACCATGGTCAAGTGACGTGGAGGACACCTGAGCTGGCACCCCCTCTCCTAACTACAGCACCACACCAACGGGAGGACGTTTCAGCTCTCGACAGATTTAACGCTGGGCTCGAACTCGTGACAAGGCAAGCCACGATCCGATACCTATACCACTCGGCTACCGCAGCCACACGAGGGCTGTTCAATAAGTAATAAGACTAAAATTATAAAGAAAAAAAAAGTATACCCATTAATCGTCCTCATTTACATGGTCTTTTTCAAAATAACTTCCACCGCACGTATTGCATTTATCCCAACGTTCTGCCCACTTCTTAAAAACATATAAAAATCCGTTTTGTGAGAGCTTTTTCAAAACCGCCTCCGCAGCATTTATACATGCTTCGTTGCCTGCAAAACGTTTGCCTCGTAATGGTTTCTTGAGGAAACAGCCTAAAATTGCATGGAGTGAGTTTAGGACTGTATGGAGGGTGTGGTAAAATCTCTACGTTATTCCACTGCGAAACATTAAGTACGCAACGAGCAATTGGTCGGGCATTGTCATGGTGCAATAGGAAACCATTTAGGAGCAATGGAAGTTTCCTTTTAAAGTGCTGTACCATTGTTCACTGGACATACGCGTAGTACAAGCCATTTACGGTAGTACAGGGTTCGACAACGTGTTGATACACAATTCCTTCACAATCAAAAAGAATTGTGGTCATAACTTTACCAGCCGATTTCATAGTTTTTGCTCTCTTGGGAGTAGGTGAAGATGGATGTTTCCATTCACTGCTTTGTTGTTTAATGGTTGGATCATAGCAGTAGCGCACACAAGGGTCTGGGGGTCCGGACCCCCCCAAAGCCCTTGATTTTTTTTCCGATTGGTTATAATTCTAAGTATATAATACGTAAAATTTAATTAAATATTTGTTATTAATGATTAATTTTATTAATTAATGCTAATTATTTATTCAATAATTAGTTTTTTACTGTGTTTTGTTCCTGAAAATCGACAAAATCAAAAATAGCATGATACAAGAATGATGAACTTTCAACCCCGGTCCCCTCCCCCCTTGAAAAATTCCTGTGCATGCTACTGGATCATAGTGATACAACCAACCCTCGTTTGCTCTGATGAAGCGTTTTAAGATATTGTTGCCTTCGTGTTCCAGTCTTTAATCATATCAAAGATCTCCTATTCTGATTTTTGCAGATTTCTGCTTCCATTTCGACAACTGGCCGCGTCTCGTAGGCAACCACAAACACGCTTCAGTTCGATCACGTGATACTCAAAAACGTGAGTCTGTACACGGCATCTATAGGTAGCTTTTGTTAATACAGACGGCAAACTTTTCTTATGCCACAGAAATTAACATTCCGATAGTTTTTTTCGTGGCAGTAAAATTAGTCTTATTACTTATTGAACAGCCTACGTATATATATATATATATGTGTGTGTGTGACGTCAGCCGGTGGTGGTGTATTTGAATTGTTGGCATATGGTTTCAGGCATCCATCTTCAAAATTAATTTTAAACTTTTTTATTCACACACATACTTTAGATAGACAATCACACATTTGTATTTCACAATTATTTGGTAAGAACACGAAAAAACATAAACGACATAGCGAAAATCAAGCGGCGTCGATTACATGGTGAAGGCAAACAAAAAGAGAGCGGAACAAAGAACTCTCGCTTTTTATACTGGGCGGTGAAGGTTGCGTGACTTTTCCTAACATAAACTTATAATTGTTCAGAATATACCTCCTGTTAGTGTCTGCCGTAATCTTACTATTCGATTATAATTAAAATTCCGACCATGCGAGCATGGCAGTTAAAAAAAATTAAACGCGAGTCCTGAAGAAACGGACAAAATAATTAAAAGTTACTAAAAATAATATTAGAGGGAATTACATTACATATATATGACATGTTTCAAGTCAACACTAAGCTCTTTTAACGGTTTTATTCAGCTGGCCATTAAGAGATGTTACTCTGAGAAAAAACGGACGCCAAGTGAAAATCTAAGTGGTCTACCACTTATGTCTAGATGTGAAGTACCCAGTGGCCGCACGAGACCTGAACTTAAAGTAGGCAAGACACATTTCGCGAGGCCCTCTAGTGGCGTAAGAAGAGGGTTAGTAAAAAAAACCCAATTTTTATTCATAAAGAAAAAAACGAAAATTTTACTGATATTTAAATTACCAAAAACAATAAAAAAAAAAAAATTAAAAAACGAAATTTTCTACTTTTATTTTTGCTAAAACCCTAATGATTGGTTAATAATTTTCTTAGATGCTACATTTGTTAAAAAATAAAACTCCCAAAAATGAAAATTTTTTGATCCATTGTTTTTTTAAATTTTTTTTTATAGGTTTGATTTTAAAAAATTCTTAGAAATTGGTATTCGGTACAAAAGAAAGACAATTAAATATTTGGGGAAATTTCAAAATGCTCATGACATATTACAGATGTTTTACGTCTGTAATGATGTTGAGTAAATGTCATTTTGTAATTTTCATATAATTGTAAAATTTTAATATTTTACCCCTTTTGGGCAAAAACCATTCCCAAGGGGAATTTTTTTGTTAAACAGGAGAAAACCAAAACAAAATGTTGATAAAAGAAAAAAATCTTAAT
Organism: Trichonephila inaurata madagascariensis; assembly: GCA_019973955.1. Taxonomy (NCBI): domain Eukaryota; kingdom Metazoa; phylum Arthropoda; class Arachnida; order Araneae; family Nephilidae; genus Trichonephila; species Trichonephila inaurata. The sequence goes on from BMAV01019521.1 coordinate 3,902, forward strand.
CCATATTGCTTATCACAGAATCAATCAAGGGATTGAAAAAATCTGTTTCATCCCGATTTTGACGACATAAGATCCCGCCTTCATAATCAAACATTCTTTTCTTTTTTACCCCTTTCATTTTAAAAACTTTTGGCAAGTCATAACTGATTTTTTCCCAAAAAACTTACGAGGTCAGACAAGCATTTTCCCAAACCGGGTTTTTTGATACTCTTTGATCCAGCACAAAATGTACGTTTTTAAAATAAAATAAATGGGCTTTTTACAATTTCCATAATTTCTTTTGGGTTTTCCCCTTTAACTCATATCATGTAATCATACGATAAAAAATTCCCAAAATGAAACTTATTTTAAAAAGGAATCCAATCAATGGTATGTCAGATTGTTCCGTTTGGGTTTTTTTTTTTCTATGCACACAACAACATCAGCATCATAATGTGGCCTTCACCGCCTCGATTCTGCTTTCCCACCTTGTGTCTGATAACGGCTTAATAGTAAGCTTTAATTTATCTTTGATAATTTTCCAACGTTTGCTGGGAAATTGAAAATAAAAAATCGTAAAACCAAAAAAAAGATTTTGTTGCCCTTTACAAATTAGCTGCATCTACCAACAAACATTTCCCCGCTATGACAACAGCAAAGGGGTGAAAAAAAGCCAAGGATTTATATCTAATATTAGTTTCTCCACTAATACTATGCCACCATATTTGCACCATTGTTTATCCTTGTCCCGCTCCGAAAATTAAGCCAAAGTTCCCGTACTTTATCAAATATTCTCCAGTCATTTCGTGACCAAAAAAAAAAACAAATCAAGTTTTTTTTTCTATACTTCCAGTTGATGTAAAAATAAATCTTTGAAATTCAGTACGCGCCCAGTCTCTAGTGCAGAGTAAAAAAAAATATTTTTCTCTTTTTCACCAATACTTCATGGAACTGTGTTTGATATGATTGTGATCAATTCATCTTGAATATCGTGGCTTAGATAATGGTGTGCAAGTTGTTTATTATCAATACTTTTTATGTGTTCCCTTAAAGTAGGATCATATTTAGATATCATTTTAAATAAGTCTATGAAGTTTCCAGAATTCTTAGTGTCTTGGTCTGTTTTGAGAGATTCTCTGTCACCTCTACACGTCAGATTATGATAGGCTATAACAAATTTATTATATTAATTAATCTCTCAATCAAATTTTTTACCAATGTTTTTGAGATTCAAGAATTTACTTTTCGTTTTCTTGGTCCAATGTTTTTCCGTGCTTTATTCCCTTCTCTAATATTATCCATTGGAACATATAGACTATATGTTCTTTAGTATTCTTATGTCTGTGTAAAATACAACTTAAGTATTTCCAACCACATCACCCTTCCGGTACCGTTTGAGTTTGTAAATTGACACATAGTCTGACTGGAAAACAGAAAACTTTATTTTTAGAACTTGAATAAACCAACCAAGCGGTGACGTTGTGAGTTCACCATTATTTAGTTTTATTTAGAAAGGAAAATTGGAAAAATGTCTATGATCATCATCTTTAGGGTAATATTCATCACTGTTATTTAACTGCTGTGTGGGACCACTTTGACTATATTATGACCGGTGAGCATCTTGCATAAGAAACGTGCATAATCCCGGGTCAAAAAAAAAGAAAATGCCTGGAAAGTGCTTGTTTCACTACGTCCCAGTTATCTCTGTTCACAGGCGAAGAACTAAGCTCAATCTCTTCTTGATAGTGACTTACGTTACTCAATGTAAACACAAAAATCTCAGCGTCAGATTATGATTGCAAAGTTTTTAATCATATTTCGATTTTCATGGTTCGGTATCGATAGTCGGTGCATCTGGAATGTTGTTGTTTCCAATTCCCTTGGAGTAGGAAAGCCTACACCAAGTTCATTTGACATTTCCTCATAATAGTGTCACACACAAATTCTTGCTCTTCAAACAACTGTCGCAGGGAAATGCCCCAGCAGTTCAAAAGATTAGCAGGAGAAGCAGGGACAGGTAAAGAAAGGCTTTACCCCCCTGCACAAGAGTCATACCACGCAGATGACCACTTGCGAAGGCCGTCTGATGAGTCCTGGAACTCCTGCACTGTAAAGATAGGCCAGGACTCTAAGCTGCGTACCAGTGGTGAGCAGAAGGGTTTTGCCAAGTCAAATTCATTTTAGTTCAGAGGAGGGAATGAATTTCCGAATGGCTTAACACAGAGGAACTGGGGTTAGAGAGATCACAGCGCCTACCAGCCAGCTCATACTGGAGTAACTTCTGAATTCAACGGAGACTCGGAAACGGTTAATGTTGTTGAGAGGTTCGAAGGAACCGATTGATTCTGTGCCACTGGCGTAGCTAGTTCTGAGTGGGCCCTTTATCAAAATTCCTTCGAGAGCCCTTTTTTAGATATGAGAACCCTGTTAGTTAGATTGTAGTTACACATGTTGAGGCCCCTGTTGCTTGGGAGCCCCGCATCATTGATATTTCTGTAGCTACGCCCTTGTTCTGTACTACAAGATTGTCTGACCGAGAAATTTCATCTTACCTGAACTTCAAACCTGATTGGATACAGTTCTTTCCGCTTTCCTTTTTTCTATTTGCTGCAAGAGATTCCCATTTTCTCCGTTTATCTCGATCTCTCTTAGTGCCTAAGTCTGACATGATTGATAAATTATAAGAAATGCCCAGTACCACTATTATTTATTTTCACATAAAATACTTTTAAAATTTATAATATGATATAGAAACTTGAAGCGAGACTGCGTCTGTGCATGCGATACTTTAATTGGCTTTCTAATGATGGAAAGTCCCGAGATATGCTCCATCTCTGACCGGGGGACTCCCCGTGATAGCAGCTTAACTTCACCTAATATTGCCAGACTAAATATAAGAGGGAACGACAAAGTTAAGAAATTTTTAATAAAAGAAAATGGAAAACAATATTTTCACGAATTATTTATTCATAGATGCATATTTGACGTTCTCGGCTTTTTAACATAATCCTATGTTCTTTGACGCCACGATTTGGAAAAATTTTTCCCAACCCCAATCCCAAAGAAGATAAACAAAGATAATATGTAAAGAGAAAAACTAAAAAAGGATAGAAGCTTTGATGATAAGATATAGCGCGGCAAACTTAGAGATAGTAGTGGGGAATCCGTCAATAGGGGGCAAGTTTAAAAAATAGCTTAGTATGGAATCTTGCAGATCAAAGTTAGAGTCCGATAGTTTTAGAAGGAATAGAAGCCAATATAAAAAAAGTTGGAATCGTCTTTTTATAAAAGGGGAAATTTTAAATATCTCCTATAAAAGAAGGAAGGGGACTGCAAAAAAGGGTTATTGGGTATTGTAATTGATGAATGGATTATTATTATAATTGAGATAAAGGATCTAGTTGGTGATCGACTTAAATACACGGGTTTTTGGGTGTTGACTCTCACTTTAATTAAAATTGTCAAATTAGAATTAAAAAATATGTTATTCTTTAAAAAAAGTTGTATTAAGAACTACTATGCCATCATTTTGATAATCCCCCACCCTACTTACCGGCCGGCACGACATGGTATCAAGGGTGGCTATGTCGCAATGGGCCCCCCAACTTTTATAAACTGGGGTTTGGTAATGTGGTGGAAATACGGCTACCTGAAATTATTTTCATGGAGAACCAGAGTTTATCAGGTATTGATAATAACAAAGTTACTTGAAATCCCAAGTAATCTGTCGTCTTACTTGTCATCCCGGGAAGGGCTCAAGATTGGTATTCAATTTGGGTTGTTTTTAGTAAAATAAAGCCACGGATTTTGCGCAGCTCAAAACTGAATTAGCGAAGGTTTTTCCCGCGGTAAAAAAATAAGAAAGAACTACAGTCGCAATTCTACGCATCCCAGCGGGGGAAGAAATCAGGATCCTACTGATTTTTTTTTTTATAGATTCCCAAAAAGGAAAGAAGTTTAGAATTAGGAATGCCCCGGGCAGAATTAGTGGATAAATATTTTTAGTTGGGACCCCGAACCACAGAAAACAAGACTATGTGGAAGGGGAAATCCAAAAAAACACGATACAACTTTTAGAAGTCTTGGCTAAATTCGAAGAAAGATATTCTTCCAAATTAAAAGGGGGGTTATAAAGAACGATAATATAAAAGAAGGTCAAAATGCGCTTTGGGGATGCCAAATTTTTGAACCCAAGGGTAGAAACTGGGGGAATTTTTGGAAATGGGACGAGACCAAATAACAGTAGAAATGATTTTTTACGAGAATAGCCGTAAAAATAAAAAGGGGGTTCGAGGGGGAATGGGGTTTCATAATAATGATAAAAGATTCAAAAAAGGGGTTACTCATTTCGAAATGGCGAAATGAAAATTTAATAGAAGGGACCGTAGAAAAAAAGGGGTTCAGTGAAAATTTCAATCGAGGCGATGGGGACGAAAAAGGGACGATTAAATATTGTAAAGGTTAAATCAACCCCCAAAGGGGTTTTCGACAAGAGAAAAGGGGACTTTCCCCGGGTTTGTATATAAAACCCAAAAGATTTTTCCCCACTTTCCCTATTTTTTAAATAAAACTTTTTTGAAAAGCGCTATGGGACACCGGAGCAGATAAATCTTTTATATCGGAAGAAGTATATAAAAAAATTTTTTTCTATAAGAAAATTTAAAAAAATCGCCCCCCAGGGTAATAACAGCAAATGCGAAATCCCAAAAAACAGGGTTGGGGGGGAATTGAATATTCGGATAGAAATTCAAAAGGGAATTTGGTCATTTCATGTGTTAAAAGATTTAGAATACCCATGTATTCGGTATCGATTTCATAAGGGGTAAAGAATCGTATTAGTTTTTTGACCCAGAAATCGTTAAAAATTAAAAAAAATTCACTGGTTGAAGATAATAAGAAAAAATAAGGGGAATTTTTTCCCGTTAATGGGTCAGAAATGAAGTTAAATATGGTGGCTAATGTTTTACCAAAAAAGCAGGGGAAAAAGGAATAAATTGGTGATAAAATTAATTGGGGCCATAATCGGGGGATTTGGTCCCTTACTTCGGGAACAATTAATAACTGAAAAAAAAATGACCCGGGGTTGGGTCATATCTGTAGATATTTAGAAAACCCGGAAGATAACTGGTTAAATGCAACATTTTTGGAAATTGGTCCCACGATTTCCGTTTAATTGAAGGATTATTTTTTTATGGGGGAAAACCCGCAACGTCATTAGGTGAAATGCGTGTATACTTTCCCAAAAATCTTTAAGGAAGGAAAATAATGAGAGAATTTCATGACAAACCAATTGCTGGACCCCTTGGGAAGTTTTAAAAAACGTATCTTTAAACCCGGACGTTTGTTTTTTCCCCGTACTTTTGAAAAATTCATTGATCAATATGTCTTTTACATCCATATGTGCCAAGTTAATAACTAAAAAAACGGGGTTCCCAAACTGGTCGATTAAACCCAATTATATCGAATTACCCGGGAATGAGATAGTGACGTTAGATTTATTAGGCCCGTATCCTATATCAAAAATAAGACGTAACCGCTATATTTTAGTAAAAACCCGATCATTTCAGCAAATGGGCTGAAATTATACCTTTTAAAAAAAGGCCCCTTCCATCTCGTATAATAGCGGATTTTTTTTTGATAACTTTATATCGCGTTATGGAGCCCAAAAAAAATTAATAAGTGATAAGGGTCCCAATTTATACCCGAAATTTTTGAGCACTTAAGGAAAGATTGGGGCATAAGGCATGGGAAGACTTTGCATTATCAAACCCAAAAGCAAATCGGATTTTGAAAGAGTTAATCGGATATAGTGCAAATGATTGCAAATTATGTTAATGATCAACACGATACTTGGGATCAATTTTACGTGATTTTTGTTTTACCCCATTCGTACAGCGGTGAATGAAAAAAACGGAAAAAACACCTGCTGAATTATTTTAGGTCGAAAATTGATTACACCATTTAAAAAACTAGTTATGATACCCGGAAAAGGAAAAAAATTAAAAAATATAGAGAAAAATTTTTAAAGAAGCTAGACTAAGTACGAAAATTAAACGGGAAAAGGGGGGGAAAAATATTATAATAGACGTAGAAAAAACAAAAAAAAAGGGTAAATGATTGGGTCTTATTAGAAACACCCCTGAAAAGCCCCAGCAGCTAACAAAGTTTTGGCAAATTTAAAAAAAATTTTTGAGGGACCTTATAAGTCTTAAAGTTAAAATTATAAAAATTTGTAATATGGAAATCAGGAAAAAGATTAACAGAACGTAGATCAAAAAAGAATATATCGTCATGGGAAATGTGACGAGGTCGAATTAGGAACAGGTATCCCAAATAGTTTTAAGATCGTCAGGAAACTACCCGGAAAAAAGGGGTAACATCAAAGATTAAATGAGTCACAATATGGGAAAAAAAAAATCTGCGGTGAAACGTAAGTTAGAGGCAAAAAAGGGTTGGAACCAATCAAATCAATATAAAAATACAAAAGAGGACCCATAAAACAAATCACTGGTCAGATCACTACCTAGTTCATTTGGGAATGAAAATAAAACAAAAGGTTTAGGGAAAAATAAAAAAGGGATTAAAAAAATCAGGTGTGTCGGGGCAAGTGGACCACAAAGAAATTCAAAGAAAAGGGCCAATAATAATAATAAAAAACAAATGTCATCCAGTACTATTTCTAGAAGCAGGAAAAAAAAACAAAAAAGAATGCACGAAGGTTTTCCCGGGTGAATCAAGATACAACTTAAGGCCACGGGGAACAGAAGAACCCCCCACCCGCCAAGGAGACAATTGGGAAGTCAAGGGAAAAGGGCGACAAGGGGGATTACAAACCCTACAACAAGAAATTCCAGTACAACCGAGGAAAAAAGAGTGGGGAGGGACCTCATCGTTGGACGTGATGGTTGGGGGAAAAAATATAAAAATCAGGTTGTTTTTCCCAAATTTTTTGATTTCCCAAAAAGTGGTCGGAATATTTAAAAAAAGGAAGTTTTGGGCGATGCTTAAAAATTATAAACCGTCAAACACAAATGAAGGGGTTTTTTTAATTTTAAAGACTTGTTAAAAATTTTTTTTTTGAAAACATTTTTTAAAAACACATTTGTTTGTTTTGATGTATGACTTCGTGAGATGCGAAAATTCCTTTTTGGGTTTTTGTTATAATAGTTTATTGAAAAAAGTTTTTAATTTTTAAAAATTGTATATATATATGTTGTTGTATTGTTACGTAATTTTGAGGGGATCTGGTTCAGGGGAAAAGCGGCGAGTGGGGGGACTAACCCCAAACCCAAAACGGGCTGCGCGGGTCATTGGGGGTTTTTGGGAAACCCGATGTGGGAATGGAGATGAAAATTTATTGTGATATATAAATAATATATAATAATTGGAAAGGGATTGATATTATGGAAAATAGAGACTCAAAAAATTTTCATTTTAGGAGATGGGCCCCCGAAAAAACCTGCAAATTATGAAAAATTTTTAGCTTCAACAAGAAAGGGAGCGAAAGTTCCCGCTCCATATGCAGTGTTTGATTCAAAGATTGGGTCTGCGCACCCCGAAATTTTTTTGTTTTTTTGAAAAAAATTTTAAATGCCAAATATTTTAAGAAATTGAATGTTAAAAAAATGAGAGTGGGTTAAATTAAACAGTAATTATTAATGTTTGGCCCAGTTTTTTGGAGTAAAATTTTTGTACGAGTTTAAATTTAAATTAAATATTAAAAAATTTAATTCTAAGATAGTAATGAAAATTAAAAGTCAAGATAAATATTGGAAATTATAAAAGTTAAAATTTAAGATTAAAAAATTTCAATGAAAAAATTTAAAATCAAAATAAATATTGGAAATTATAAAAGTTAAAATGGGGTTTAAGATTAAAAAATTTTAAAAAAAAACTCAGAAAGCGAAGAAATTTAGAAAAGGAAAATTTAAGACACGTAATTTATTAAGGGCTTTAGAACCCTTAAGTAAACAAGTTTTTCCCCCTGGGGGGGTTGTGACGTTCTCGCGCCCTTTTTGCTTTTAAAAAACCCCCTTGTTCTTTTTACGGCCACGTTTGGCAAAAATTTTCCAACCCAATACCAAGAAGATAAACAAAGATAATATGTAAATGAGAAAATACTATAAAAAGGGTGAAGCTTTTTATGATAAAGATATGGGGCGGCAAACTTAAAAATAGTAGTGTGGGGAAACATTCCGATCAATGGGGGGCAAGTTTAAAAAATAACCAGTATGGAATCTTCCAAAATCAAAAGTTAGCAGTCCGATAGTTTTAGAAGGGGAAAAGAAGCCCCAATATAAAAAAAAGTTGGAATCGTCTTTATAAAGGGAAATTTTTAAAAAATCTCCCCATAGAAGAAGGAAGGAGATCTGCAAAAAAGGGAATATTGGAAAATAAGTAATTAGAAAGAATCGGATTATTATTATAAAATTTAATAAAGGATCTGGTTTCGTGATCTGGGCTTAAATACACGGGTTTTAATTAAGGGTTTACTCTCACTTTTAAATTAAAAATTGTCAAATTAGAATTAAGTAATATAAGTTATTCTTTAAAAAAAGTTGTATTAAAAAACTACTATGTCTCATCATTTTGGGTAATCCCACACCTCAACACCGGAACCGGCACAATGGTCATCACAGGATGGCTATGTCGCAATATTTAAAAATAATAATATAAAATAGATATCTTTTTTTTTTAAAAAAATCTATATATCAATTTTTTTATATCTTATGGCGAAAAAAAAGAAAAATGTTGAGAATTTTCTAATTTATTTTATAAAACCCAGACGTGGACTTTTTTGGGTTTTCCTTCCCCCCTTTAATTTTTGGGCTTTGAAGTGCGGCCCCTTTTACCCCGCAGGGCTTTGGGCAGTCCCCCCCCCCGGGCCCCCTCTGGAAGTACCGTTCTTAGTTAGGGGGTTTCTTGAAAGTTAATGCTGACATAAAGGGATATAAAATATAAAAAGACCCGGGGTTAAAAATGTTTTGTGTTTGGGCCATCTTGCTCGAAGAAATAATTGGGTGTTTAATTAATTTAATACTTGGAGATGTAATGGAAAATAAAATTTAAATATTATACATGGAATTTGATTTTAAATCTAATTTAATTATCCTTACATTTGTCCCCCAATTTTAAGATGTTGTCACTGACATAGTTTTTCTCTCTTACAAACGCAATCACTTTTCAAAGTGTAAAAAAAAATCCATAACATCAGATTGGTAGATTTAAATAATAGGAATTCTAAGATAAAAATACAATAAAATTCACGAAACTATAATAATAAACACAATAACACTTCTAAAATATTAATTGTTAAAATTGAAATTCCTTACACATAAATGTACATTAGTGTTTTCGAATCTACTTGTCATCCAGGATAAGAGCTCACATTTCCTCCTGTACTTTCATAATATTAGATTTGTATTATAGCTAGCATATAATTAATTCTTTTTTTTTTATGTTTTGGAAAATAGTATATCAAACAATTAGATATTGGATATAAAAATACATGATATTATACAAATAGTAAGATTATAAATTTGTATCAAAATCTACTCTGGCGTCAACGTAGTAATATCTAATATTGTTACACAAAATTTTGCATAGATCAAATCGTCGGCCTAATTATCAGACTGCGTAACTCCACCGGTGTTAATGATTTGATATAGGAGTGCAACGCGCCAAGCGTTTGGCGCAATTCCTTAATCCTTTTGTTTTGTCTACGCCATGCCTCAGTGCGCGCTCCGCTTTTAGTTTATTCGTCGATCAGTGTAATCAATACTTTTTTTTATTTCATAATAAAACTAGATTTCGAAGGGAGAGGTGGTGGCAGGATTTTAACATAAAATAAAAACAAAAGAAAGTAATATTAATGTATTACACTTCCCGATATAAATTATTTACACTATTTTAAGCGTTCATTACACAAAATTTGTAACAATGTGTTACTTTTGATGAGCAGAGATCCCGCGGAAAAAAAAAAAACTAACACTAATATACGTTATCCCCTTGGCAACCACATTATCGCACGATAAAAATATCAAAGTAAACCATATTGTAATATTATCGCCTATCTTGGCGAACATGAACAACAACTTGGCGCCTAGCCCTACTGTATCAAATCAGCATCCCAGATGGAGTTACGCAGTCTGATAATTAGACCGACGAAATACATTTTTAAAAACATTAAAATATAGACACCAATAAAATGAAATGATTAATAAAAGGAAAACGGTTTACAACAACTTATATACTCTATTCAACACAATAAACAATATTCTATTTTATACGCGTTATAAAAACATAGGAGCTCTTTTAATAGTTTTGAATCAGAAAAGTGAACTCGCTTCTAGAAATAAGTCTATCATCACTGTTATAGTATTTACTTTTAACGAAGACTACAACTTGATGAAATAAAATTTTCACAATATTCACTTTTGTGCTTAACAATATCATATAAAATATTTTGAGTCTCTGAACTTTTTTAAGTGTATTCATTTCATAGACAAAATTCTTCTCTGGCGGTCGGAGCAGCGCTTTTTTTCCGGGGAATAGGAGCGCTTCTCTTTTCTCTTACCATCAGAAAGTTTTTTTTCACTCACGACAACCCGGCCTTTTCAGCACAGCGCGTTCGGGATTGCATAAAGTTATCTATAACAGTTTTCATGACAGTTACCTGACTTGGCTTCTGTTTTTTACGTTTTTTAAAATGCTTTTAAGAATATATTGTAAGTTTAAATTTTGAAATGCGTTTTCAGGAACATCCTGACGGCTTTTATTCTGACATGTTTCAAGTCAACACTAAGCTTTTTTGTTAAAAATGGTTTTATTCAGTTTGCCATCAAAAGATGTTACTCTGAGAGAAAAAGGACACCAAGTGGAAATCTAAGGGGATCTACCACTTATGTCTAGATGTGTAGTACCGTTCTTATATATAGTTATGGGTTATACTTGAACGCGTTAATGCTGACATATAGGGCTATAAAATATAATGATATGGGATTAGAAGTGTTTTGTGTTTGGGCCATCTGCTTGGAGAAATAATTGGGTATTTAATTTAATACTTGAAGATATAATGGAAAATAAAAGTTAAATGTTGTATAGAGAATTTAATTTTAAATCTCTAATTTAATTATTCTTATACATATATAATAATATTGGAAACCACAAAAACAAATTCTACAAAGCTGTTTTCAATGTTAAAAACGTATTGGGTATGCGCTGATACGGTTACCACAATTGGTTCGCTTATAAATCCTACGGAAAAGCGCAAGTAAATCGCGCCAAGCGGCAGGGGATTCTGGTGATTATTACTGATGGGGATTTAATGCTCTTTTTTTCTCCGTCAGGAAGGATTGAGGCTAAAATAGGATTTGAGGAAAGTCCTAGTTGAAACCCTGATGTTAATTTCCGAGAGCTTTCATCAAATGGGGCAAAAAACGTGTTTTTAAAATGTAAAACATACACTAAATCCTAAGCTCGCAGTTTGCGTTTAGGGGTTGCTAAGGTGGCGTAGTCTTATGTACAAATAAGTGTATTACATAATCACGAAAATCTTATTTGTACAGAGAAAGATATCATACTACAGTCAATGAATGTTCTAACATCTATTAAAATATATTTAGCATATTTTCTTTTCATTTCTGTTACAGATCCAGGAACACTAAAGGCAATTGCGTGAAGATGAGGGAATTCGAAATTGATCAGTTTGTCTGGATATCATCAACACATGTTTCTTCTATCATAAATACCTCCCTTTCCCAAACAGACATTTCTTTCTGGCTGGGAAAAATAGAAAAACTTTCCTCTAAAGATGATAAGACTCACCATCTTGTCCATCTTTGTGGAACTACACACCAGTTATCGATGTTGAAGGAAAATATCCATCATCTTTCTGATGGAATGTTCCATAAAACTACTGAGTCTTTAATTCTTAATACTCTAATTGAAATCATCGAAGCAGTTGGCTTAATTGATCCGAAACCCAAATCTACGACTAAGGATCCCCTTAAAAATAACGTATCTAACAGAAACAGTAATGCAGCTCAGAATCCAGAAGACGTCACCGAAATTCCGTCCGTCAGAAATGGAGGATTTCCCCAAAATGCCCTCTATTGGGAGACTAAGCTTGCTTGTGAAAAGGCCAAGAATGCTGGTGAAAAGACTATCAAGGAAACTCCCCGGAAAAAGACATTGACAGAAGAGGAATCGGACCCAAAATCATCTCCAGTACGAAAGATACCTAAACATTCTTCCAAGCAGATTCCCATCACTGAGACTGAGGTAAACCAGCCAATGGACGACCCATTCGCGGCTCCAGGCGAAAACATGTTTTTTCATTTCCCACGTGAACCTTCTTTTGAAGTATCAACTATTTTGAAAATTGGGTTCCTTGGTCTGGGAGTGATGGGACAACGGATTGTGAAAAATCTGTTAAAATCGGGACACGATGTTTCCATTTGGAATCGAACTGAAGACAAGTGCCGAAATTTAGCTGAGGATGGGGCTCAGCAGTGCTCGACACCTTCTCAACTCGTTCGTAAATGCGATGTTATCTTCAGCTGCGTTTCTGACCCAAGCGTTGCAAAATCTCTTCTATTTTGTGAAAACGGCATTCTTGAAGAACTTCAAAAATGTCGACCAGGAACAAAGGGATATGTTGAACTAACGTCCACTGACCCTTCTTCATCAAGAGAAATTGCTGCAGCAATCATGTATCACGGTGGGAAATATCTGGAAGCTCCTATGTTTGGTTCGGAAAAGCTTGCAGAAGATGGCTCTCTGTTAATTATCTGTTCAGGAGACCCGGAGCTTTTTAAAATCTGTGAAAGCTTTTTTGCAACCTTTTGCACAGATTTATTGTATTTGAGCTACGATATTGGAAAGGGTTCGATGCTGAGGCTAGCCGTTAGTATGCTTGTGAGTAACGTATATGCTGCCCTGCTAGAAGCAATGTCCTTTCTTAAAAAATGCAGAATCTCACGAAATATATTCTTGCGAATTCTAGAATTAATTTCCATGAGTAGTCCATTTATCAAAGTAGTGGGAGAATCTATTCTTGCAGAAAAAGTTTCAACTCACATTTCACTTAAGAACCAACTACAGGACTTGCAATGGGTATTGTCAGTAGCAGATTCTATGACTATGACTATGGAAATTGCATGTTCTGTAAACGAGTATTACAAACATGCAAAGCTCTTAAAGAAGACTGGGCGAGATCCGTCTTATCATTTTTTTTGGTGAATATTGTAGATGACAGTTGGCAAATGGTGCTGTTTTATTACTTTGTATATGTCTGCCATGTATCTCATTTCCAATGAACTGTAACCCTTTATGTTCTTGATTTGAGTGATCTTGAAAATGCTGTTTTATCAGCATATAATTACAATGTATCTCATTTTTCAGTGTTTAAGGTTGAATTGTAACCAATTAAAATATTCTTACTTTGTTGTTTGAGATGCTCTTCCTGGTTCTTACTGCAATTAGAATGTCTTCGTATACGCCGGAAAGTCCTCTAGTTACTTCTCGATGAAGCGTTGGAATGTGCTACTGGCGTTGCATAAAACGAACTGCATTCGAATGCTCATGAGAAGTCCAAATAGTGTAGTAATGATTGTTTTGGGTATATGAGACGTTTAAATTGTACTGTATGATGAATGCATTGAATATAATCTATATGAAAAAAATTGTACTACCATGCAATTCAAAAGTGAAACCCAATGTAGTAGGAGCTCCATACCTTTCTTTAACATTTAGTGCCCTATGATCACCTATTGGTCTCCAATCTGAACAATCTTTCTTGGGAACTAAAGGCCGTATCACACGTACATTTTTGGTACAACTTTTTCAAGCAATTTTTCGTCCTACTGAGGGGAAGGGTTGCCGTAAGCAAAACGACATGCTCTGACGTCAGCCGCGCTCTATCTCCACATTGAAAAATTATTCGCCGATTTTTCTGCTTCGGAAAACGAACATCCAAAATCATTTTTTTTATTTCGCTTGCGCATTTGTCGATGGGAGTAAACAGAAATTGAGCACCGTTCTGTTTAAAATATTATACGCCGTTAAAATATTATACACCATTAAAATGTTATACGGTATATCTGATGTGTTAGACGAAACCGAAACCGCCACCTTGTTTATGACGTGGGCGCCGAGGAAACCCCGTTGGCTAAAATTTCAAGCAATTTTTATTTGGAACAATTTTTTGAGTTCACTAGCAAAAAGTTGTTCGAAAGCCGTTGCTATAGCAACTGAGTAAAAATTGGACGAAAAATTGCTTGAAACGTGTACGTGTGATACGGCCTTTAGTCTAGGGAATAAACATAACTGCTTTTAGATGGACGTATTTAACCTACATCCATTATGTGCTGAAATTCTGCTTTTGCAACCTATTAACCCTCCAAGCGGTCTGCACGTAAAATCCCGTCATTCCAGAGACGCTTTTTCTGCCTTCAAGCAAGATTCTCAAAAGCGGCCGAGCCGCATTCTTAAAAATGCGGCTCAACTGCTGGAAACCCCACCTGACGGCAAAAATACGTGCGGTCATTTTCGAAGCATCTCCAGAATGGCAAAAGACTTTACGTGCAGACCCTTAGAGGTTAAGGTACCCAACACGTTGGGAACCGTGATTTTAGAAGGTGCATAAATGGATAATTTTCATGATATTTAGTGTCACCTTAGTTAGAATACATGTATAAAAGTTGTTTTGGACTTTTTGACAAAAAATTATTTAAATACAATATTTTGGCTATAATAATATACTTAGAATAATATTTTCAAAATGTTCCCCTTTTTGTGAAAAGTACTTCTATTGTATTATAATAATATTTTGCCTGTATATAGCTCAGACCTCTGTAAGACCACTATGATTTTGAAAAATTCACATTATTTTCAGAGTTACAACCATTTGAAATAATTATCGGCGTTTTTTCTTAAAATTTCTCCCCTCTGTTGTCGTAAAACATGGATAAATCCACTTTTAAGTTATATATTTCAAAAATTCTAGTTGAGCCTCTGTAGAGAGGTCTGAGCTATATACAGCAAAAAGAACAAGCAAATAATAGAAGCATTTTTCACAAAAGGAGAATATTTCTTAAAATGGGTCATTCTATGTTCAATTTTTGTCAAAATATTGTACTTAAATAATTTTTTATTGTAATACTGTTATTAAAACAATTTTATATACATTTTCTAATCTAAGTGACACTAAATATCATAAATATTATCCATTTATACGCTTTTGCAAAATCATAATTTCGAACGTAGTCGGATACCTTAAGAGCAAACCGACGCGGTTTTGTAAAAGCAGGAGGCCATGAAGTCTTTGTATAATGTTTAATTTCCTGAGGAGAAATATGTTTGATTTGGTTATATACTTCAAAGTATTTGCGCAGAAAGTTATGAAAAACGGAATAACTTAATTTGTCTGCATGAATTCTAGTGTTAGAAATTTTTTCAGGTGCACTCAGATTAAAGGTAGAATCCAATAATTTCTTGTTGCGTAAATCTGGAGAAAGATTAAAATTGTATAGAAATTATACTCCAATTATAAGTACCGAAACAGTAGTTTAAAGAAAAGACTATTTAAAAGTTCGTTAAAATCATAGGGAGGAATTTTTTTTTCACTGCATTAACATCTGCCTTTATAATATTATGAAACAAAATAAATAATGAGAGAATTGATAATAATATAAATATTGACATATCCTAAAATGTAAATTACTCACTGACTAGATTAAAATCAGGCAATCAACAAATCCAATTAATCAGAAATAGTTCTCGACATTCCGGAAACCTGCAAACAGAATAGCGAAAACAGTAGGTCTTGTCACTTTTACATGAAAATCTTAATGTATCCATTTTAAAAGGTATGTAATCTTCAAACCGAGCCATCTAGTGCTGGTTGACGTGTTCTTTAAAATAACTGCTGTCCATTTCTTAGTTTTTTAACACGCTTATCTAAGTTTCGCTTGTATGTAACAAAATCTTTGAATTCTTATTTTTACCCACTTTAAAAGGTCTGATTAATTCCAAATTTTGCACACTTGTCAAGGACCGATGACCAGTGGCGCACACAAGAGGGTGTCCTAGGGGTTCGGGAACCCCCAAAAAAAACACTTGATTTTTTTTTCCAGATTGATTATAATTTTAAGTATATAATACGTAAAATCTAATTAAACATTTGTTTTTAATGATTAGTGTTATTAATTAATACTAATTATTTATTGAATAATTAGTTCTTACTGTTTTTTGTTCCCCAAAATCAAAAGGAGCATGGTACAAGAATGGTGGACTTTCGACCCTGGACCCCCCTTGGAAAAGTTCTGTGTGTGCTACTGCCGATGACAATACAATAATTTCATAATTTTGTTTCATTATCCTGATAATGATCTTCAGGAATAAAGATTTCGAGATTTGGCGACTATTGCATACACCATTTAAAGCCCATCCGGTATAGTGGTTAGCGACGCTAACTGCTGTGCCGTTGGGGCTGGGTTCGAATCCCGGAGATGGCATGGATGTTTGTAAATGTATAGTACATGCGACATAGGGGTACTTTAAACAGCCGTCGAGCCGCAAGTCCTCTCGTGAGGTTGGTGGAAAGGGAAGAGATGTGGGAGGCTCCTGACCACCCCCAGGGTGTTCTCCTTCTAAATTGGGATGAAACGGAGCTAAATCGTTATGTCACCTGTTTTGTGCTCAAAGCTACGGCTAATGACAGGCATCACTTAGCCCTTTGCCTTGATGAATTTCGTGGGCCTTGATCTGGCCTTTGCCGATCAGATAGCATTAGTAACAACAACAAGATTTGGCGGCTAATTCCATTTCTAGATTTGGTGACTAAAAGATTGTTACAACCCTATAATAGAGCGAAAATGTTTGCGCGTCAGCCATTTCTTACCATAATATAAACAGTTTTTCAGAAAATGGAAATAAAAAAAAGACTCGTGCAAGTGAAAAAAAAAATATTTATGTTTTCACCCAGCGTTTCTCAAACTGTGGAGGTCACGAGCATATCAAAAAGTCCAAAATAAAAGATTTAAAATAATTATTAATTTACCGAAAGGAAGCAAAACAAAATACATTCTGACATGATAAAAAATAAAATACATATTCACACTGATACTATATGATACTTATAAATGTGTAAGTGCGGCAAGTATTGATTTATCAATACTAAATTAAAAGAAAGTTTTGTAATTATTATACTAGTGACTTCCATGGGCTCATCATATACTAAATATAATACATATATTGATAATACTTGCAGCTTATAATATTAAAGTCGCATTCTAGCTTTAGCGTCGAAGTACATTATTATTACATTCAATGCATTGTTATTGTATGAGGGGGCCTGATGAAAATTGGGTCGCAAATATGGAAAGTTTAAGAAGCACTGTTCTAACCGCTAAACCAGTGTTTCCCAAAGTGGTCTATGACGACCTGCAAGGGGTCCACGTCATCGAAAAAATAATTTGGGGGTCCCTGAGTTGTAAATGGGGGTCTACGATTGTGGCTCTCTTTAAACCAGATCGTGACTTTAATTTTAAAAGGAAATTTCATCAAGTGGGAACCACGAACTTACATATTTAACAGATTTATTTACTAAATTGAATGAAGTTAATTTGCTGTTACACGGGGACAGCATAACTTTTATTAAAACAAGGACCACATTTCAGCCTTTCTTGCCAGAATTATGCAAAAGGAGTATAATAATGAACATCGCAAATTTTTCCAGTTTCTGAATTGTCACAGACAATCTACCAGGAAAAAAGACGTTTCAACCTACGTCGAACATTTAAATACCCTTATTTTAGATTTTGAAGTTAGGTTTGAGAATGTTTTGGCTATCGTAGTAGCACAGTAGGCAATGAATTCATATGGTCACTTTGTAAAAAAAATGTCAGATTTCAAGAATTGGGCACTAACAAGAAGGTAAATTTTAGAGACGGATGTCAATAATTTCGGCTTTTTTTAAAAAGATATACCTGTTATTTTATTCCATATTATGGAAGATCGTGAGAAAGTGTTTGTTTTTCCAGTTGAGAAGGAGTTACAGTGTGCTTGCCTATCTTCAAAAGAAAGAAGAAAAGACTAGACACTATTAACCGAGGAGATATTTAGGGTTAAACCTGACAAGATTGGTATCAAATGTTGAATATATGTTATTGCATACCCAGATTCATCCCTCCTACTAAAAGCATTTGTTTGATGCTCAGTTATTTTATGTATTAATTAAATTTTAATTTAATTAATTAAAATGTCTTTTCAAAAGTTTTTATATATATATACACTATACCTCACTGCAGTTAAAAATTTAAATCTTTTAAAGTAAGTAGCTATATATCTTCTATCAAAAACACATTTAAGTTGATGAATTTACAAAAATTTAATATTAGGTTAGTAGGGGTCTACCCTAAGCCGAAAAACCTGTCAAGGGGTCTATGAGGCAAAAAAGTTTGGGAACCTCTGCGCTAAACTCAGACATTTTCTAAATTCTTAGTCAGATCTGTGGAATGAAACATCATTCATTGCTTCACTTTACCAAAACAGCTGAGAATTGATTCAGAAGTCTCAATGGATTAAAAATAATTTCTCACTAACTCTTCAGGTCAAAAAAATCTACTTTTGTGTCTAATATTGATGCAAGTTTCAGAGAGAATATTGAGCTGTTTTTAGTGAAAAATACCATTGACTTAGCACCTTTCGTATGAAATATTTGAAACTTAACTCTTTCAGATTTCCTTCAGTTGGCTGATCCTGCATTTTGCAAGCCAAGCCGTATCGATGCACTGATAGGATGCCAATGGGTATTCCAGATTCTAAAAAATGACGCATTTAAGATTATATAATTCTTCCATCAATAAATAATAGTTTAAAAAAGCTAAAGAACATGCTTTTATTTTTAATCGATCTAAAAAGTAAAAAAAAAAAAAAATTTAATATAGGAATAAAATGATTAACGAGAAAATTAATGTCATCGTGGTAAAAGCGTGGGGTGCCCTATATATCAATTGTTATAATTTCTTACTAGTTCTATTCCGAAATGCTGTGTTAGTGTAAAAATGTAGTACAAAGCACCCCACGCTTATACCCCAATGACATTAATTTTCTCGTTAATCATTTTATTCTTATACTAAGAAGTATTTTTTTACTTTTTAGATCGATTAAAACACATAAACGCGTGTTCCTTAGTTTTTTAAAATTGTAATTTATTGATGAATGATGTTAAATTTATTGAATTATTTTCGCAACGTATTACTCCGTACATGAGCTGTTGGAAAAGAAGCGTGGAGATAGACGTAATTGATGACGTAGTTACATTGAGTGCGCCATCTGGTAAGATGCGGTGCAAATTATTTTTTGAGTTTTCTACAGATATATGAAATTTGTAGACTAGATTTCTGTCTTGAAATTGACTAGACGTTCCCATCGGTCATACTAAAATGTGAAATTTTTCATAATTATAAATAATTATTCTTCCCTTCATTTATAGTAAATTAAAATTACTTATAATTTGATATTTATGTCTCTTGTACTTGAAACAAATATATATTTTTATTTACATGCTTAAATACTGACAGTAGCGCACACAAAAAATTTTCTCCGGGAGATCCAGGTCAAAAGTCCACCATTTTGGTATTATGCTCCAATACGCCGCCGAACATATTCTTTTGATTTTGTCGATTTTCGGGAACAAAAACAATACAAAATTAATTATTGAATAAATAATTAGCATTAATCAATAAAATTAATTGTTAATAACAAATACACATAATTAAATTTTACGTAATGTATACATAAGATTATATAACCAATCGAAAAAAAATCAAGGGCTATGGAGTGTCCGGACCCCTAGGACACCTCCCTTGTGTGCGCCACTAAACACTGATAATTCATTGCTATGAGAAACAAAAATGTGAAATTTAATTTAGTTGATTTAACAAAGCATTTTATCTGATTTTAAAAAAAGGCTTTTTGAAATCATTAAAAGTACTGTTCAAATTATACCAATATTTTCAGAAAACATTAACTTTACGAAACGCTGAATATCAAGAACATAATAAATGGTTACTACGCTGAGTTTTCATCTCGCATATGGTTACTATAAACAGGTTCCTCTCAAGTATGCGCTATGGTGATCGACTTTTGGCTCCAATTGAGAATTTTGTGGTGGAAAATCTTCAACCTTTATGTTTAAAGATCCCCTTCCTACAGGCTGACAAAAATTAACATTTACGCTGAAGAAAGCCTGTCATTGAACCTACATTTTCTAACAGTAAATTTCCGCGGTCTCTGAGCACAAAATATTTAGGAGTTGTGTATGATATATCGCTCACTTGGAAACATAATATCCTACACGTGCGAGAGAAATTCCGGATCACACTTCTTTTAATTTACCCCTAATCACCCGGAATTCCACTATGAACTTAAACAACAAACAAGTAATGTAAAAAAAAAATTTAAGTAAATTCCTACTTAGATCAACAAAGAAAAATTTTATTTTAGCTACTTTTTATTAAATAGTTACAAATAATATAAATATATGTATATACATAGAACAAAATCACGACATTAAGTGGTAATTAATTTTTATTCATTACCATTAAAGTATCGTATTATCATCCAAAACAATCGCGTATATAAAATTTCAGTTCAACTTATTGCGTTAAAACGAGAGACAAAAACCTTTTCAAGTTTTGACACAAATCGCCAAAAGGGTCGCTAAGTCGCCAAAAATGGTGGCTGTATTTGTAATTCTTTAAATAATTAGTTTTAATCAATTTTTATTAATTATTAAATTATTGTATTGTTATCTAAAATAATCATGTATATGAAATTTCAGCTCAATTGAGCGCTTTAAAATGTATTTTATTAACGATTGAAAATTCCACCAAGATAAAAATAAATATATAGAGATTGTGAGCTAATGGTAGGAATTGTGAAATAATTCTCTTTTGAGCTCTACTGCGGTTTTTTGTCGATAAGTACCTAATACAGGTTTCTGACAGAGTAAACGTCTCAACTCGTCAAAGAAAGTTTTTTTGTTTTACACTAAAGTAGAAGTAAATATCTTTTCGTAGAAGATCTCTAAGTGGTTTAGCAATGACAGAGCATACAGGGATAAATTTACGGAAGTATCAAGTGATGGCTAAAAAGCTTTGAATATCCTTAGTTGTTTTAGGTTCTCGAAAATGGACAACTGATTTACTTTTAGAAGGGGAAGGGAAACGTTTTCCATCTTCAATAATATGGCCCCTAAAACTTCAATTTTCCCTTTGAAAAATTGACATTTATAAAAATTTATTTCCAATCCGTAATCACTAGATACTTAAAGAACTTTTTTAAGTCGATTAATAACCTTGGATACATTTTTTAGCAAAGATTACTATATCATACATGCAAAGAAGAACAATTCCGTGAACAACTAATTTTCGAAAAATTCGATATTTATAAATCGTTGAAACATTGAGGGACATGTAGAGAGTCCGAAAGGCATTCTAAGGAACTGAAATAGACCATTTAGTGCCACAAATGAGGTATATGGGTGACTCCGTACGTTAGCACAGCGACTCTTAAACTTTTAACCGTCACCACCCCACCCCCTTTTTGTATCAGGAGGACATCGTGGACCCCAAAGGTTTAAATCATCCCTCCCCAACTTAATATTCTTGATCTAACAAGGGAGGGCACGACTAAGGAAATTCATTTGGGTAAGAGTAGTACTGCTATAAGGTTGCCGCGGTGGTATTGCCGGGACGGTAATGTTCTGCTACAGGCAGTAATAAAACATGAATGTTGAAGGCAGCGCTGTTAGCTCCAGATGAAGGCGGCGTTGAAACGAGCTGGAAAAGTGCTGGTGGAACAGATGCTGGTAAGGCTATTGGAAGTGCCGGGGCGCAGATGCTAGTGAAGCTATTGGAATTGGAGAGACTGTTGGAGTTAGATCTTGTCTCTGCGTTGGTGTCACTCTCTGTCTTTTCTCGCGATTCCAGGTTCTCCTTTTAGGTGAAATACGTCCCGCCCACTAAAGTGACACGTGATGTGTAGTCACTTCTGTTTGGACGTATTTGGTGGAACCATTCTTCTATTGGTCCAAGTCCCTTTCGCGCCGTGTATTTTGGGAAACCGGCGGCTGTCGTCAGGAACTGCGTCGGCATCTTACTGTCGGCTAGATCAAGGGAGGTCGGGTTGACTTCCCTTAGGACATCAGCGCCGGGGTGTCCACCTGGGATCTTTCACGAGAAACTACCTGACCGTTGAAACATCATTTTCGTTCCCGGCGGGAAATGGTCTTTGGGGAACCGCCACAGGTATTCAAACCCCAATAAATTTCGCGAAAGGGCCAGTCGTTCGAGAAAATAGCCTTCGAAATTCATACTTCTTAGCTTATATACAAGTTATTTTCTCCCTGATACCACGTCGCCGTGGCATGATCGTCAGCGTATCGGAGTATTATGCAATGGGTCAGGATTTGATTCGTGAGAGCGGCCACATACACACAACTTCCTGTTTTTATTTTTTTTTTCTCCAATTTATTTTATCATTTATTTTCAGAATTAAATAATTTTATTTTTTTAAAAAAGACTCATTGATTTTTAAATGATATTCTATATAATTATAGTAACTACTAGCGGTCCCGACAGACGTTGTCCTGTACACGCGTCTTAAATTCGAAAATTACAAACTTTTTTGAATAAGTTGTAACAATCTGGACCGTTTTGTTGAAATTTCTTATAAAAAAAGTTATTACAATACCTGACATCATCACATGTACAGTTACCACAATTCGACTTATCGTTTGCGTGTGAGTATGTATTTAGTATGAACTAAGTTGAATGTAAAAGCTATTCGGAATAGAAACTTAAACTTGTTTTGATTAAAGGAAAAAGAGATAAAACTCGAGCTGTTTTCATAACTGGTATATTTTTTTAATGCACAAAAAATGCAATGTTTTGGGGTAATTTTTGAGGCGTATAAACAAACAAATGCGATGGTTTGCTAAACCTCGGACATGCAACATATAATTGGCCGTGCGAAAAGCAAGGGTTTTCTAAATCTAAGCCACAAATTGTCATTGTTTGACCTTGTGACTTATTAATGGTCATAGCAAATGCCAAGTGAATTGGAAATTGCAAACATTTGAATGGGTAGGTGAGTCTCAAAGAATCATTGGGATCTGTGGTAGAAGTACGACTTCACCTTTAAGTTTGCCGCTCAAAATAGTGGCCTGAAGAATATTGCCCATGATTTTTTTATGAACAATCGCGCATCCTTACATAATTTTGGCGCATTTTTAACTAATTGTGATATCGGACCGAATTGTGAATCTAAATCATTCTCGAATCCACTTGAACCCACACAAAAAATATTATCCAAATCGGTCCAGCCGTTTAGGAGGAGTTCAGTTACATACACGCGCACAGAAGAATTATATATATATATATAAAGATATATGCCATATCGTGGCGAAATGAATAATCTTTCCGATTCTGTAGTTATTTTTTGTCTGATTTTGATAGAAAAATTAGATTGCAATTTTAAAAACGGCGAAAATATCGGGAAATTCTCCCCTCTTATTTCTTTGTTTTTCTTGCCGCGCAATAGCAGAATAAACAGTTGTGACGGACTCGCATCTTTTATTTAACATAATCTCTGGGTTCTTTGGTGGCCAAGATTAATGGCAACTCTTTTCCAACCAAAACCCAAGAAGCGAAATGTGAACAAGAAATGCAAATAAGATAGCTTTTAATAGAACAGAAATTTCAGTAAACGAAATGGGGAATGTTATGTTTGTGGAAGAGATACAAGCGTGAATTGACAGCCTATCGCGTAAAGTTACCTGGAAACCCAGCCATTACTACAAGGTGCATACCATTGCACGCGCGCCCAGACGTTTCCATATAAAAATTGAGGTTAAGTTTGGGATTAAGGTAGGACTGATTATTTGATATTAAGATTGTAATATTATTAGAAGTGCAAGTAGGCAGATTAAATAATCAAATAGAGGAAGTGGTCTAAGTTACGCGATTCGGTTTAACTATCACTGCGTGTTCGCTTATTCTAGATTCTCACTTATTTAAATTTATCTAAATTGTTAGACATTTAAGTTCTATTCTTAATAAAGTCATATTAAGAATTTAAAATGTCTATTCCTTTCGCAAACCCTACACCTCTAGCTCACGCTGACAATCAAAGATATGGTCACCAAAGGGGGTATCACACCTACACAGGGGTAAAACAATTATGCGTTTTAAGGTTTTTAATTAATGTCTTTTTAACTAATTGTATATTGGACCGAATTGTGAATTTAAACCATTCTCGAAACCACTTGAACCCACACAAAAAATGTCATCAAACTCGGTCCAGCCGCTTAGGAAGAGTTTAGTCACATACACACGCACAGAAGATTTATATATATAAAGATTTTACTTTTTTAAAACACAAGAAACAACTAATAGTTATGATAATAATACTTATAAATAAAAATAAAATAATAATAAATAAAGTTAAATAAATATAATTAAAAAGTTAACTTTGTCTTACATAATTATTTTATTTCGTACAAGAACCTGAGCGATAATTATCATAAAAACATTCAAAACAATTTTTTGACATGTAGCGCAGTTAATAAAAGAAGAATTACCGCAAGAACAATGTTTTCTAAGTAACAAGGTTATATTGTAAAAACGGGTAAAAATAGCAAAAAATTGTAAGCAATAGTATAGAAACCAAAATCCGTTATCCTACTGATTTCTCATTTTATTGGAGCATTCTTTGTTTTTAAAAGAATATATAAAACCAGCTCTTTAAAAACAGCTACCTTTCTGTTGATCAATATCGGTTTGTTAAAAACGGAAGTAAAATTTTAAGGCCATTTATAGGTATAAGTAATAGTTTTAAAAATAGATTTTAATGTAATTGTAGTTATACTATATATTAGTTGTTTTTTGTGTTTTAAAAAAGTAAAATAGTTACTATAATTATATAGAATATCATTTAAAAATCAATGAGTCTTTTTTAAAAAATAAAATTATTTAATTCTGAAAATAAATAATAAAATAAATTGGAGAAAATAAAATAAAAACAGGAAGTTGTGTGTGTGGCCGCTCTCACGAATCAAACCCTGACCCATTGCATAGCACTCCGATATGCTGACAATCATGCCATATCGGGGAGAAAATAACTTGTATGTAAGCTAAGAGAGTATGAATTTCGAAGGCTATTTTCTCGGAACTGACTGGCCATTCGGAGGAATTACATTGGGGTTTGAATACCGTATAGTAGTACTACTGTTACACAAAGTCTCGTCCCCAAATGAATTTCCTTAGTCGTGCCCTCCTCTTGTAAATATAAATTCTAGTAGAGTTTCTTCATTGGGAACTATTTAGTATTATAGTCTAGAGTATGGCATTATATCTTTCAATTTTTCCACGAGGCCTTTCAGTCTGTAAAAAAGGGAAATCTCAACGTTACATGAGAGATTCCGCGAACCCTTAGAGAGGGGCTCTGTGGACCACAGTTTAAAAACCGATGTGATAACAGTTACATGAAAAAAAACCGTTACGTAAATGGTGCTGAAAACTCTAGTACAGAGGTTCCCAAACTTTCTTGCCTCATACTCCTACTTCCCTAATACTAAACTTTTGCAAGTTCATCAACTTAAATGTATTTTTGACATCAGGTATAGAGCTGCTTACTTTAAAAAATTTTAATTTCTAACTGTAGTGAAGTATAGTGTGTTTATAGAACTAAAGAAAACACATGTTAATTAAATTAAAATTCTATCAATGCCTGTTACATAAAATAACTGAGTAACAAACAAATGCATTTAGCGGGATGGATGAATCTAGAAATGCAATAAAAAAATTTCAACATTTGGCATCAATCCTGTCAGGTTTAACCCTAAATATCTCTTTGGTTAATACTGTCCAGTCTTTTCTTTTTTGTTGTTTTGGAGATTGGCTAGCGCCCTCTGAAACTCCTTCTCAATCGGAAAAACAATGAAAAACTTTCTCAAGATATTCCATAATTTGGAATAAATAACTGGTATAATTTTTTTAAAGCCAAAATTTCTGACCTCCTTTTCTAAACTTAACTTTACTTTTATAGGTTCGTACCTTCTAATTCTTGTAATCTGACTTTTTTTTTCAATGTGACCATATAAATTCATTGCCTACTGTATTACCATAGTCAAAACATTCTCAAATCTAGTTTCAAAATCTAAAAAAAGGGCATTTAAATGTAGAATGTAGGTTAAAACGTCTTTTTTCCTGGCAGATTGTCTGTGAGCGTTGAGAAACTGGGAAAATTCGTGACGTCGAACATTATATTCTTTTAGCTTAATTCTGGCAATAAAAGGCTGAAATGTAGTCTTTGTTTTAATAAAACTTATGCTGTTGCCTTGTTTACCGCAAATTAACCTCATTAAATTTAGTAAATAAGTCTGTTAAATAGGTAAATCTGATTATCACTTGATTAAATTTCCTTTTAAAATTAAAGTCCCCATCTGGTTTAATAAGAGCCACTATCGTAGACCCCCGAATTATTTTTTCGCTGACGTGAACCCCTTGCAGGTCTTCATAGACCTGATCGACCCTGGGGGTCGATATAGACCACTTTAGGGAAACACTTTGCTATAGTATCTTGAAGTTGATCTAAAATATCCTCAATGAGTGGCAGAGAATAATGATCCTTAAAAAATGCGCGATATAATTTTCGAAAATCAATGCAGACACGTGGACTGCTGTCGTTTCGTCAAGAAATCCTTGATACGAATTGCTAATTTTCGAATAGCAACTCAAGCTCGTCGAATTATTTCATCACTACACGGGATTGAGGATTGCTACGCAATCCATATGCCCGAATGAAAGGTCAAAGTGAGTGAAACTGAATTCTACTAAAGTTGTTAAAGCGTTTACTTCGGTGTGTTTGCCTCCGACCGAGTGGTTGATTTGTGGATGGTTTTTACCGTTACGTACCTGTATTTTTCGTCACTGATAGTTGTGTCTGAGTGCTGTAGAGCAGGCATGTCAAACTCATTTGATATCACGGGCCACATGAACTATTTTATATTAAGTTGAGGGCCGCATGTTTTCAATGTTCAAAAAATTAATAAAACAGAATTTTTATAGAATGATTATTTCTGTATTTATATAAAACTCAATGTACTATATAACGTAATCGTTTAATATTTCGTTCTATTTTTTAAACTATACATGTTTTGTGTAGTTTTGTAAAAAAAAAATAATGTTATTATACGAAATACTATTTAATGTTAATTTTAGGAGATATTTGACATCGTTTTCTTTTCTCAAAGCAAGTCATCAAAATTTAGTTGAACATATTGAGCTGATGTATTTTTTAAAAATGAGATGATAAATGTTGATCATTTAATCTCAACCTTTCTGAATTTTTTTTTATTTTTCATTAAAGAAAATAATGAAATAATGGTTGCTTGCATAAATAAGTGTTTCCGAACATAGCTGTTATACGCGTAACAGATGATAACATTTTAAGAAGCAGATCTACAGATGAATATGCATAAACATCTAGAGTTTCCACTTCGAAACATTTTTGCTTCAGCAAAGAATCACAGTAGATTTCAATTAATTCCACATTTGTAACTTTTCCATCAACAATTACAATATCGATAGATAGAAGTGAAATTGTAATTCAAAATTTTAAAAATCGGAAAACATTCGATCGAATTCCATATTTCTAACATTTTAAGAGGACACAGTTCGATTCAAATAACAAAAATCAAATAAAATTTTTATAGCCTAAATTATTCTTTATATACTTTTCTATATAACCTCACAAAATTTGAATTGATTGATTGAATATTAACGTCCCCTGACAAACACGAGGGTTTTTGGCGACGGACCACGAAATTTTTAACCATGGTCAAGTGACGTGGATGACACCGAGCTGGCCCCCCCCTCCCTAACTACCACACCACGCCAACGGAGGACGTTTCACTCTCAAAATTTTAACTGCCTCCCCGGCGGGTTTTTAAGGGCAAGGGCCGAACTGTGACAAGGCCCCCCCGGCCCGAACCAAACCACTGGCTCCGGGCCGCCCACAAAATTTGAAAGCTTTAAACTTAAAACAAAAAATTATGATGGCTTTTATTTCATTTTTTTTCCCGCCCCTATGACAAATCAAAACTTTAAACTTACATCTCAGAAAGATAAAATAACTGTTTGTCTTCATTTAAAATGCTAAGGTTTTTTTTTATCGTCCTAATTTTTGAAAACCTATTGCAAAAATTACAAAAAAAAGTTGGTATGCTTTTTTTGAATAAAAGCAATACTTATTTTTTATTTTTGGGGAAAGGAATTCATATACAGTTTTAAGGAATTTGATTTTTAAAAAGTATTTACCGAATACCACACAAATCCACCCAAAATCCATACCAACTTTGTTTCTTTTGACTACATGAAAAAATTTCATAAATGTAAGTCAATTTTTTTGGATAGTAGCTTTTTATAAAAAATTCCCCATAAATTTTGAGTTTTTTAAAAAAATGTCTAGCATTTTTAAATTGGCAAAAAATCTGACATAGTATAAAAAGGAGGAAAAAAAAAAATTTTGAAAATCCAAATTAAAATTTTGGTAAATCCGCGTCCATGTCCCTTAATTTGGTAAGAATATTCTCATAAACTTTAATTTAAGTGATTTAATAAAATCTTTTTAATTTTTTCAAAGTGTAAAAAATTTTTTTTTTCGTTTGTAATATTTTGTGAATTTTTATTTGAGAAAGCGTTAATATTACCAAATAGCATTGTAGCGGAAGGACTTTTGCCTTGAAGAGTTTATGTTAAGTTGTAATATCAACCGAAAAAGCCAGGGGCTTTACCCAATGCTTATCTTTTAATTCAGTACTTTCACAATTTTTTTTCCCCAAGAAAATAATGATTTTATCCAGCAAAAAAAACTTTTTAAAACTTTATGTGAGTCAAAATTCTCAAACTTTCGTGTATTGTGGTTACCAATAAATTCATTTCTATATCTTGAAAAAAACAAAAACATTAAAAAATTTCATGCTCGATAATTTTTGAATTTCACTGACTATTTTAAGATTTTCCAGTATATCAAGTAACCCCAAGAACAGTACTTGTTGGGAATAATAAAAAGAAAATTTAAAAAGCTGTTCCCATGTTTTTTGCTTGTTTCTTTTTAATCTTGAAATTCAGTTAAGAAAAACCCAAATTTTTGGGGAAACATTTTTTTAAAATTTTCCCAAAAGGGATCAAAACATGTATTATGCATAATACAGGGATTCTACTGAATTTCGACTATTTCATCACTTCCGTTCAAATTTCAACTTGGTTTTTTCGCCATATCCCAGGGCGTGAATTTAAACCCGGGACACTTTTGGAAAAAAAAATCCAATTTTTTATAAAATTTTTGACATTGAACTCATACATTTTTTTTTATAATATAGTGTTTTAAATTTTCAAAATTTTTAAAAAATTTAAATTTTTTCCTTTTTAAACAAAAGGATTCGGTATGGAAAAAAATTTTACATTTTAAAAAAAGAAAAAAAAAACTGAAAAAAAAGAAGTAGTATGTAAAAAAAATTTCTGACAGGATAGTGAACCTGAATGTAATAAATGTTTGAGTACTTTTTTCTAAAAAAAATTCCGAATTTGGGTCTATTCAACGGAAAAAAAGCCTTAAAAATTACACACACCTTTAATTTTTTACTTGTCGGACATACCATTTTTTTTGGGAAAATAAAACCATCATTCTAACCCCCCCAAAAATTTTCAACTTGTTTTAAAATGAAAAAAAAGTGTAAAATGGTTTATCGTTCAAATTTTTCGAAATTAAAAAATTTAAAATGAGAACTTTAAAAATGAATTTTTGTTTTTTTTATCAGTTTAAAAATTTAAAATAGGGAACCTGTAATTTCCCTAAAAAACCCCTTAAACAAATTTATTTTTTTCCATTCTGGGCCCCCCCGATTTTCGTAGCATTAAATTGGAAAAAAAAACGGTTTAAATTCGAGGGAAATACGGTAATTCTTCCTTTTTAAATTAAACATTCACTAATAAATTTTTTCCCTTTAGTAAATGGTTTGATCGGTCTTAAAATTAAAAAAGGATAATATATATAGTTTTATAACTTTAACAAATTTAACGGCTGCGGCACTATGTTCGTTCGGCCCGGTACGCTGAAAAAACCCCAATGACGGGGGGGCTGATGCGTTAAAAATCGGTCAAATGTCCTCCCATTGGTGTGGTGTGGAAGTTAGGAGGGTGCCAGCTCAGGTTTCGTTCTCGTCATTTACCATGTTTCAAAATTTCGAGGTTCTAGCCAAAAGCCCCAGTTTGAAAAATTCACTTTCATTCACTACCTCAACAAAAACACAACAAATTTAGTGAATACATTTTTTTTTTTTTTTTTTTTTTTCATTTTTGAGGGTTGTTTCCCCCAGTTTGACCTTGTCTTCCAAAAAAACCCAAAAGTTTGGTCATGTTTCTTTTCGATTTGTGTCATAGTGCCTTTTAAAATTATATTCCTTTATTAATTCAGATTTTATTCCCGGCTATTTTATTCTTGTTTTGGGCAAAAAAATTTCATTTTCTTGAACTTGCAATGTTACTCTTTAATTGATCTTTCTTATTCATTTTTTTAAAGTTCGATTAATTTTTTTTTAAATCTTTTTTGTTTAATATGAAAAAAAGAAAACCCTTTCATTCCCAAAAAGATTGATAAACTTACTTTGTCTTGATCACCTTGGGGGTTTAAAATTAAAAAAAAAAAAAAAATCTTCAACGGCCTCTGACGTCACGCTATTCGCCTCTCACTGATTGGACCTTTCAAAGAGAAATAAAAGTCGCACACACTCGATGAATCGTAGTGCTATCTATAGATAATAACATGCATAAATGTATTTAAAAATTTAATGAGGATTTATTACAGTAAAATTATAAATGAAAAAAATTTAATAAAACAATTTTGATTTAAAGGCTATTTCTATAATTGAATAGGATTATTTTAAAAACAAGATTAGATAACAGGTTAATATGTTGTAAATTTTTATAAGTTCATCAAAAATAAATATTTTAAATTAAAAAAAACCTTAAGTTTATATTTGAAATTTTTTTTAAAGCCCCCTGGGGGCCCAGTATTGGCGGCCCGCGTGTTTGACATGTCTGCTGTAAAGGAAAGGATAATCCTGCCGATTTAATAAGTCGGGGTTTGTCCTTAAATGATCTTAAAAATAACAAAATTTGGTAGCATGGTCCTAAGTGGTTGACAATGAAACAAACAGAGAATATGGCCATTGTTTTCAGAACCTACAATTGAAACCGAAATAAACATCGATAAATTAGAGTTGAAGAAATCAATTAAAGTAAATACAACAGTTGAAAAGAGACAAATTGAAAATAATTTAATCTCTAGATATTCCTCTTTTAGTAAGTTTGTTAGAATATATTATATATAAGTGCTTCTATGTTTAAGATTTATTTATAACTGTAATGTGAACCCAGTGTTAAGGAAAATAGATTGTATGAGTGCTTCTGAATTTGATCATGTTACGAGAGTTTTAGTGAAGCAAGTACAATTAACTGAATTTAATAAAAAGTGCCTCAAAAACTGGCAACCGATTCCAAGAAGCAGTAAAATATCGTCTTTAAACGTTTTTTTGGACGAAGGGGAAATACTGAGAGGGGGAGGTAGATTGAAACATATTCCACCTTATCTGAATTCCAAAAACACCAAATGATGTTGCCAAAGGCTCATTGATTTAATAATTGAACACTATCACAAGAAATCCTTACATTCCGGCTTACAAACCACATTATATTTAATAAGACAGTTTTTTTGGATCCCATCGGGTCAGAGCCGAGTAAAAAGAATAATAAATAAATGTATTACATATTTTCGTACCAAAAACCAGACAATAAACCAGATGATGGGAGATTTACCACGAGACAGAAT
This sequence comes from Trichonephila inaurata madagascariensis, assembly GCA_019973955.1. Classification (NCBI taxonomy): domain Eukaryota; kingdom Metazoa; phylum Arthropoda; class Arachnida; order Araneae; family Nephilidae; genus Trichonephila; species Trichonephila inaurata. The sequence continues at coordinate 35,840 of BMAV01019521.1, forward strand.
TGTACCTTCCAAACCCTTTGAAAAAGTTGGATTGGATTACGCTGGTCCGATAATCACGAAACTAAATTTAAAAAGATCAAGAGTGACTTTAAAATCTTATATTGCCATATTCATCTGTTTCAGCACAAAAGCCACTCATTTAGAAATTGTTTCCGACTTGATCTCAGAAGCCTTCCTAGCATGTCTTCCGACGATTTATAGCAAGGAGATTCAAACCATCCATCATTTGGAGTGACAATGCAACGAACTTCAACGGAGCAAGAAACATTCTTAATGATTGGAATGAAATTTGCAAGTCCAACACAATTCAGCTTGTGACGTAGTGTCTCACTGCTGTGTTCGCCGAACAAAGACGCCGAACACATCTGTGAGACACTACGTCACAAGCTTGTGTTGAACTTGTAAATTTCATTCCCCCGGGCAGGGACACATGTGCAACTTTGAATTATTGCGTAGTATCAGCTTGGATCACCCGCCGACCTTCCCATCGCTGGCCGGATGAAACAAGAGCTGCAAGAGGGCCGCCCGATCCCCGAGAAAGGCAGATGCTGACCCTCAAAGGGGGGCAGAGAAGGAGGGAGAGCGAAGGGGGAATGCTTTGACCCGGCGGGAGGAGACGGGAGAAGAGGAGGATGCTCTCAACTTACCCGGGAGGGGTGGTTAAAAGGATTCCTCATCTCACAAAAGCTTATTGGACTCTAGCAATCTTTTAATAAGTTTAATAACTTCACACACACACAATAGTTTATTAACTTCAGTGTATAATTCTGTAAATAATAGATGTGACGTATAATAAATTCAATATTTAAATTAACCAAGATCACACTACCGTTATTTTTTTCAAACGTTGCAAGCTGTTCAGTGCGGAAGAGGGAATCGCGAATGGAACTTCATTCCCCCACTTCTCCCCATTTTGGTGGATTGTGGAAAGCAAACATTAAGTGCATGAAACGCGTTTTATTGAGAGTAGCGAAATCAGCTATCATGAACTTCGAAGAATTAACTATGTTGGTGACACAAATCGAAGCAGTTCTGAATTCTCGTCCTTTGTCTCCATTTTCTTCGGACCCCAATGAATTTAACCCTTTAACTCCGGGACATTTTTTGACGGGAAATGCTATTTCATCTTTTCTTGAACCTTATACTGCTTCGGATTCTTTATCCTATCATTCCAGGTGGCAACTCATTCAATCCGAAATAAGTTCTGGAATCGTTGGAGCACAGAATATCTTACTCATCTTCAGACCCATGTTAAGTGGAGTGTCCCAAACCCCAACTTGAGGGGAAATCAGCTCATTCTTTTGAAGGATCCCAACATTAAGCCCTTGGACTGGCCTATAAGGCATATTCTCCAAGTATTTCCTGGTAATGAGGGTCTTGTGACAGTAGTTTATGTTAAAACCTCATCAGGTATTTTAAAACGAGCCATCACAAAGGTAGTACTTTTGCCTATTCCAGATGATCCTGCAGCTGTAGAACAAAACATTTGAACATTTTATACAATTTCTTTGAACTTTAACCTTTATACTATTCTATTTATATATTTGCTAATTTGTTTTCCAGTATTGTTGATAACGCATATTATTTAAGAATTGCTGATTTGATTTTTCAGTATTATTAAAAACTCATGTTACACTGCTGTGTCCCCCGTAAATACAACACCAAGAAAGACAAGAGACAGTACAACAAAATTTATTTTGTAGATAACATGTTGACCAAGTATCGATTAAATTTATAGACTTCTGTGAAGTGTGGTTCCTGCCAGAATCAGTAGCCAGAGAAGCCGCCATTATTGGAGATCACCTCTGCCACACGCCTCGGCATTGATTCAAAGAGACTTTGAATGTGTTCTTGGGGTACAGCAGACCAAGCAGCTTCCACACGTTGCCAAAGTTGATCTGGTGTGCAGCTGGGGGTGTAATTTGGGTCATTCGTTGAGCAACCATGGACCACATATTTTCTATCGGCGAAAGATCCGGAGAGCGAGCCAGCCAGGGAAGTAATTCAATCTGGGGATTGACGAAGAACCTTTGGACAATGCGTGCCACGTGTGGTCGCGCATTATCCTGTTGAAATATGGCTGTGGCCAAGCCCTGAAAGTAAGGGAGGACAACTGGCTCCAACACTTCAGAGATGTAGAGCTGGTTGTTTAAAGTACCGGCAATGTGTACTAGAGGAGTGCGAGAGTGATATCCAATACCGCCCTATACCATAATACCAGGTGCAGGACCAGTGGGGTGGTGCATAACGCAGCTGTTCAGCATCCTCTCTCCACGGTGTCTCCAGACTCGAATCCGACCATCGTGGTGTTGCAGACAGATGCGTGACTCGTCAGTAAAGACAACTTCATTCCATTCTGCCGCCCACATTCTTCTTTCATCGCACCATTGGCGGCGGAGACGTCTGTGGTTCTGCGTAGAGGGTAGACCAAGCAATGGATGTCTTGCGGACAGAACACTTTGCTGTAAACGGCGTCGAATGGTACGGCAGACTGTTGGCCTTTGCTCCTTTCGTCATGCAGATTTATCTGTGTTAACTGCTAACCGTATCTGACATCATTGATAATCATGTTCGTTTTTCATTGGTCCTGACGTCAGAGGCGGTTAGTATATGTATGTATTTTTCTATATGGAATCAGGTGAGTTCGAGAGATGTATGCTACCAAGACAGAGGAGACTTTAGATTAGTTGATGGAAATTGTATTTAAGTTATGTTATCGTTTGTTTTTATTTATGCACCAAGTGATAGTCTACATCTTGATGTGGAAATATTTTAATAAACTTAAAAAGTCAACTACTGCCTGCTTCCCTTCAGAGTCAAACCACACGTTACCTGCAAATTTCAGGTAACAGAAAAGGTTATGGGCCCAGATCTTGACCCATTTAACCTACCAACGCAGTAGTAACCTGGCTCTGACTCAGTTAACCTTGCACATTTGGATTGATTGATTGATTGAATATTAACGTCGCACTGTTCAGCAACACGAGGGCTTTTGGCGACGGACCACGTAATTTTGAACCATGGTCAAGTGACGTGGACGACACCTGAGCTGACACCCCCTCTCCTAACTACCACACCACACCAACGGGAGGACGTTTCAGTTCTCGACAGATTTAACGTGCATCGCTTGCACATTTGGAAGGAAACCAACAGTGCTGCAGAGTCTTTTGACGTGACTCGACTCCTGAAGATCCAGTGTTTCTAAAAAGGTCTGCATCTGAATTCATTGAATGCTAACTTCACAAAGGTTTTTTTGACGGGGGCCGACTGTCATCAATTTCCACTTTAAAATTTTGAATATGGAGGCTGCTGGTGTAGAGCGTATTCAACTACTTAACAAGTCGAACTGGAACTCGTGGAAGGAGAATATGAAATTCCTCCTTATGGAACGAGGTTGCTGGTCATTTATAGAAGGAACGGAACCACCCTTGGATGAGACTACTGCAACAAGACGTGACATGTCCGAGTATAAACAGCGACAGGATAGAGCTCTAGCAACAATATACTATGGTATTGACGAGCAATACAGAGAACTTTGATATCTTCCACTACAAGTCCATCTAAATCTTGGATTATTCTCAAGGAACAGTTTGAACCTATTTCCAGAGCATCTGTTATACGACTATTAGATGAGTTTTCTCCCCTATAAGTTCAATCCAGACACTCTGAAAGTATTTGTTTTTTTATAGCCAGAATTAAGATGGTTGAAAGTTTAAAAATGTGGGCCATCCATCCATTAAATGATATGTACTGGCTTTCCAAGCAATCGGGACACTTTCCCCGGAATTTCAAGGTATAGTGCAAATTTTGTACCGTTGGCCTGATGGGTTTTTTAAACTTGATAAAATTAAATTGAATTAATTGAAAAAAAATCGGTTAAAACGTTAAAAAATGATTTAAGTTTAAATTTCTGATAATTCTGTTAGTGCTTATCTACTATAAATTTAAAAAAAGAATGTTTTTGAAATTTTAAAAACCAAAACCGGAGGGAAATAAGAAAATTTTAAAGGGGAAATCAAAAATTTAAAAAGATAGAAAAAAGGCCCTTGTTATTTATGTAAACAAAAAGGGGGGCATTTAAAAAAATTGTAAATATTTAAATTCAAATTTCCTCAAAATTTGGTTCATCTAATTTAAATTATTGTTTTGAAGAAAAAGGAAAAAAAGTTTTTTGTTAGGGAGACTAATGTAAATGAAGAAATTATAAATTCAATTGGTTATTGATACTGCTGCTACGCGACATTTCTGCAATAATATAAATTTGTTTAGTGATTTAAAGAAATAGAGGGGAAAAATATGTTTAGCCGTAGGTGGATTAGAAAAATCAATAAAGTATGGGGACTGTTAAAAATTAAATGGGAGAGCATTCTATTACTTTAAAAAAAGTTATGTTTTCACTAAATTGAGACGAAATCTGTTATCAGGCCTTTATAAAAGAAAGCAAATTGTACCTTTAAATGTGAAAATGGAATTTTGGTTTTACCCAAAGGCGAAGTTATTCTTTGCCAAAAAGGGTTTAATGATCTTTATTTTTAAAAAACCAAAAATCATGTTTGGTATCAATTGAAAGTTCTAAAGTAAAAAGGGAAAAACTTATTCTGGAAAAATTTGCTGGGGGATAATCGTTTTTGTATATAATTTACTATTTAGTCCAAACTTGTAAAGTTTGGCAGTAAATGGTTTACCTAAATTTAAGAATGAAAAAAATTTGACTGTGAAAGTTGTAAATTAGCTAAAACGAAAAAGGGCTCTTTTAAACCTATTGGTAGAATAATACTAGACCTTTTTCAGTTGGTACACATGGAGTATTTGGGCCTTTACCTGTTGTATTATGTGGTGGAGCTAAGTATTTTCTGTCCATCACTGATGATTTTTCAGAATGTGACCGTTTCCTCTTTAAAAAAAATTCAAGTTTTGAATACTTTAAATCTTTTCAACTATGCTGAAAAAATTTTGAAAGTAAAAATTGCACATGTGACAATGGTATGGAATTTTGTCATTCTAAATTTTCCAAATTTTAAAAAGAAATAGGTATTAGATGTGAGAGGACAAATACTTAAAAACCTGAGCAAAACGGTATATCGAACGATTTAATCTAACTGCTAGGGATTGTGTTTAAGGGTATGCTTAATACCAGTGGAATTGAAAAATGTTTTGGGGAAAGAAGTTTTTGCCTGTTTTACTTATGTTAAAATAGAATTTGTCTAAATTTAAAGATAAAACCCCATGGAGCTTTATTTTGGCCGTAACCAAAAATGTATCAAATTTTAAGGTATTTGGATGCCATGTTTATGTGGGAAACTCCCAAGCAGCTCAGGAATTTAAATTACGTGCAAAACACGGAATAGCTTGGCTATGCTTGTTCAATTAGAGGATACCGTATTTGTTACGGGAATGAGAAGTCATATTGAAACTTGCAACGTACTTTTTGATGAATCTAAAAGAGTTTCAAACGGCATTTTAAACTTCCCTAGCCCTAATAGTAGAAAAAGGGAATGGATGGAATTTAAATTTAATAATCCTTTTAACACATTTAGTTATGATGATCCTGACGAATCGGGTAAAGCTGTAGTGGCGATAAACTTAGAGTAACGCCAGTTGAAAACGCTTCTAATTTAAATTAATGCCCGTTCAATTCCTTTTTATAGGAAGCAATCTTGCGTCAAAACGGTAAAAGGTATGATATTTATTATCGTATTAAAGATAAAGATGTTAGATTAATGTTATTTAATGATGTATAAAAATATTGTAAAGATAATGATTTACTATATGATAAAAGTTTATTTGACTTCAATTCAACTGTGGATCATAACGCTAATCGTCCTGAAGCTTCTAATATTGTAATTTTGATCCCTAGACATTTTAAAGATACTAAAAACTCTCCCCAGTCTGATAAATGGCAAGATGCAATGAAAGAGGAAATTAAAGTAATGAAAGAAAGAGATGTAGGGGAATTAGTTCCCGCCCCTCAAGATTCTAAATTTATAGGATGTAAATGGGTTTATACGCTTAAAAAAAACTGATAGTAAAGGCAAAATTTGTAGGTACAAAGCTAGATTGGTTGCACAGGGGCATAACCAACAAAAGGGAGAATCTTATGATGAAACGTTTAGTTCCGTAGTAAATTTTTCTCTTGTTAGATTGTTTTTTATCTTATTTGTATGCCTATATATTAAAATGGACTCATTGTCAATTGGATATAAAATGTGCTTTTATTTATATGCTAATTTGAATGAACGCGTAAATATGAGACAACCTCAAGGTTTTGAAAGCTTGAATAAAATTAACCATGTTTGTGTCTTTTGAAAAAGGCAATATACGGTTTGCATCAAAGTGGAAGAGAATGGTATTATAAATTTGATAACGGCCTTGAAAATTTAGATTTTGTTAAACTAAACTGGTGCAATTGTGTTTATATCTATAAGGAAATTTTGTGACGAAATTTTTGATATTGTGTAATTTTTGTTCTTTTGAAGTAGGAATGTGACATTTGCATGAGGGGGCCGCTTGTTGGCCCTTGCTCCTTTTGTCATGCAGATTTATCTGTGTTAACTGCTAGCCGTATCTGACGTCATTGCCAATCGTGTTCGTTTTTCATTGATCCTGACGTCAGAGGCGGTTAGCATATGTATGTATTTTTCTTTATAGAATCAGGTTAGTTCCAGAGATGTATGCTACCAAGACAGAGGACTTTAGATTAGTTGGTGGAAATTGTATTTAAGTTATGTTGTCGTTTTTTTATTCATGCACCAAATGATAGTCTACACCTTGAAATATTTTAATAAACTTAAAAATTCAACTACTGTGTGCTTCCCTTCAGAGTCAAACCACACTTTACCTGCAAATTTCAGGTAACACAAACACTGAATGATGCGTTACAGACTCAATGTGCTGTGCTATAGTTCATGATGTGACTGAGCAATCCGTCACTGCCATGAGCACAATTTGCCTGTCCTCCCATGAACTGGTGCATTGAGGTGGATGCGATCGACCACGTCGGTCCGTCGTACCCTCCTGCATCCAACGGTCACATATCCGCATTACAGTTGTTTGGTTTCGTCAACACGACTACCGATTTCCCTGAAAGATAATCCACAATCTCGGTAGCCCACTACCCTTCCTCTGTCAAACTCGGATACTTGATCAAAAGCTGATCGCTGTTTTGTATGAGACATAACTGATCATTTTTTGAAAAAACCACAAGAAAAACACAATTGCCGAACTTGAAATCGTCGAAATCTCCAAGCCTTAAAAAGCGCTTTGAGGTGGCGCCATAGGCGCGAGTGATGTGTGTCTGCGCTGAAATTCTAATCATTTGCATATCTCACCTCCGCTAATGCATGTTGTTAATTTCATGTCATTTGCATACTTCTTCCAGGGTGTTGCATTTACGGTGGCCAGCAGTGTATTTAAGAGTTGCTGATTTGATTTTTCTGTATTATTGATAATGCATGTGATTTAAGATTGATAATTCTATTTTCAGAATTATTGATGATGTATGTGCTTTAAGAATTGAATTTATAGGATTTTACTTGTATTATTTCTTATTGCATGAATTTTATTTGTATTATTTCTTATTGTATGAATTTTATTTGTATTATTTCTTATTGCATGAATTTTATTTGTATTATTTCATATTGCATGAATTTTATTTGTATTATTTCATATTGCATGAATTTTATTTGTATTATTTCACACACATATTGCATGTATTTTATTTGAATTACTTTTGAATTTTAATTATTTAATGTAAACTCCATAGGAGTTTAAGTGGGTAGTAATGGTAGAACCCCCTCAGTATAGAGGGCGCTGCTTGTAAAAAACCTTTCTTTTGTTTTGATCAGAGTTCTGTACGGGAACGAGTGCAGACGCACTCCATTTGTCATTAAACTATAATTAATCTTACACTTGTCTTCGATGATTTACTGAATTGAGTCAAATTACTCTGATGAACTGAACACTGATTGAAAAAAGCATTCTACCACTGATTGAACCCCTGATGGACCGAATAGGCCTTATAAAGGTTTAATGAGTTTTATCCGGGAGCGAAGATATATTAGAGGTTTATAATTCATCGAAGGATTTTGGGAGATAAAATTATTCTCCCTAACAGAAGGAGAATTGCTTTCCACTAAGATCCAATCCAGAATGTAAGAAAGTTACATTGCCTTAATCTTTTGTCTGTATAACATCCATTTTAGGTGAAATACCTTGGTAAATAATAAATAATGGGAAAGGATTATATATTGATCAGAATTGAATTATATTTATATCGACATATAAAAATACTTCATCGAACTGTAAAATTTAAACCTCCAGTTGGTACAAAAAAAAGAGGGAGGATTTGACTATTAATACATACATGGATCATTTCTAAATTTTTAAAACTATTACTCTTCACAAACATAACTGCAAATTCATCTGACGAAATTCAGCCAAATGTTAGATCTTTCAAAATCCTCAATGATAGATTCATGCACATTAATTCTGCCCTAGTTAACTAGAACAATTGTCCGAGAATTCAACCCTAGAATATAATTGTTAAAGAAATTTCTAAACAGAATTTAATGCAGTGGCGTACATGAGGGAGGTCTGCCAATCCCCATAAACAAACAAATTTTTAATTTTTATCACAGAAAATACCCCTCGGAATTTTCGTCTACATACTTGTTACAATGTAAAACACCTCATAAGAGAGACCTGTCTACGTCACTGATTTAATATATTACAGAATTAATGGATTTTATAACAGTAGAAATAAAATGCTGAGAATCCATGTTCATATTAAACAAGAAAACTCATATATTCAGATAGTTAGACTCGTTCCTTGCTAGTATTCAATGAAAATGCCCCGTTCAAAGGCGACAGGTGACAAAATTTAAGGAAGCCATATTTGGTTGGTATAATGTAAAGTGGAAAACGCAGTGGCGTAACCGAAAACATTTGGGCCCTCTAGAACCCTGCCCCCCGCAATGGGGGTTGAGGGGGTGTACATTACGCCTGTGGGAAAATGCCAATACAAGGACAAATACATTGCCTCATGATTTTTCGGTCCAATACAGCAAACGCAATATAGACTAACAAATTATTATCCTTTTTAAAATAAAAATATGTTTTATGCATTTTAATATTATATAGAAGCGTTAAAAAATATTACATGTGGGTGCTCAATTCTCCAGGATGGTGGCGGTAGCCTAGTGATCAAGATAACAGACTCGTCGTGAGTTTCTAGTACTGGCGCTACTGAAGACATACCGTGTTAATGGACTAATACTTGTTATATCTGTCGAGGCTCAAAGTTCCACGTTCTTATGGTGTGAAAGTTTCGAGAAGTGGTGCCATTTCAGATGTCATCCTCATCACTTGTCCGTGGTTCAAAATTGCGAGATTCGTCACCAATAACCATTATGTTGTTTCATAGTGTGAAATTAAGTAGCGTGTGTGGTAATTTAAAATCAAATCCTATTTACGTTACTCTGTATGAATTTTCAGCTATCTTTTTCAATTTCAAAATCAGAAAAATTCTATAAATTCTTTACGAAGTATATTTTTAATTAGGACAAAAACAATCTTGCACATTACTAATTCGATTGTTAAACTGTAATCTTCAAATTTCTGAGAGGTTACAGTTACAGTTAATATCTTTATTTGAGATTTGGAGCAACAAAGGCTATTATCCCATACAAATCTATCAAGTATCAATAGGTTAGTTAATGTCAAAATATTTCATCTTCTGAATAAAAAATCTGAATGTTGATCTGTTTGACATAGCTTTTTCCAGTAACTCTTTGAAGGTGATATTGCAACTAGGATCAATTTGGAGAAAAGCTTTAAGGTGATTTCGAGGGTGAGTATATCTATCTCATCTTAATAAAATATGCTCCAAGTCATTTCAACGATTACAAGAACTACACATTGTGTTGATGTCTTTCAAATGGTTTTATTTTAACAATAGATATATATATATAAATATCGCTAACATTGAGCGAATGGCCTGGACAGCCTCCTTTAAATTCCTTGATTTTACATTTACATAAAACACTATATAGAAAAAGGTATCACTGACATAGAGCGAATGGCTCGAACAGCCTCCTTCCCAAACGTTGTCTTTTCATTCTCCCGCGTAAACAATAATACACACCTTATAATTTAAATAGCGCCATCTAAGAGCATACATGAACCCTAGCACATTGCATTATCCATTATATTAAATTTTTGAAGAAGTCCTGGGGTAATGATCATTTTGCTAAAGATTCGAGTGCATAAAATTTCTTCTCTTCTATTATTTGTCCGTTTAGAGATGATGCCAATGTTTTTAATATTGCCCAAATTTTCAAAATACTTGCTTAAATAAAAATTATTATTTGCTTTTTTAAATCTTTCTTGATATATTTTTTTACTGATGTCTTCGGAAGCAATCCACACAGTCGATATAGACGTCAGACTCCGTAACAGATCTTGCGAGATAATCCGCCTGACCATTTCATATAGTATATTAGTGTCCCGGAGTCCAAAGTATCAGTTTATTGATATAACATATGATTAAATTTTGCTACTGGTCGGAATCGCACTTTGTGATTTAATAGAATTTTTTAAAAACAGGGAGCAAAAACTATCGATAAATTAACAGTTTTTTGTTTGAAACGTCGATATCAAAGCTTGGCAAGTACCCAAAGTTTCCCAAAGGCATAAGTTATTGGATTTATTCTGTAAGCAAAAATTTTTTGCCTTTTGGGTTTTTTTGAGCGGATGGGGGTATTATAAAGTCAAAAATCATGCTCAACTGTTTCTTCAAATAAACCCTTATAGCAAATTTTATTTTTCTCCTGAAATTTGAAATTATTGTTATATTTTTACATGGGAGAAATGAAAAGGATGATATTCTGGTGATTGTGTTATTTGATTACTATCAGTACTTAAATTGAGAGTAAAAATATTATTTTATCCTCCTTTAAAATTTTTTAAATTCAGATAATCAGGATTATTTATGTAATGGAAAAAAGGGTTTGTTTGGGAATTTGAAAAGAAAAATTTTTTTCCGTCTTCTGATTTTGTCCGAAAAATTTCTTGTCCAGCCAGTTTCTTAGTACAATTTTTGGGTTTCCATTGTGGAAGCCCTAGCAATTCTAAACTTTGGTTTGTATTACATTAAAATTTAAATTTGATTGTCAAACCATTTGTTTATTATATGACGTGTAAAAAGGTGCTACGAGTATTGATTAACTGGATAAGATTTTCAACTCTCGGACCAAAAATTCTTTAACATCCCTTTTAAAAAAGCATTAGTTTTTCAGTCTTTATTTTTCATTTGATGCGTGATATTGGTATTTTTTTTTCCCGTTTCAAAAAATATCTCTAAATATTTAATAAAAATTGCCACGGTAGGGGCCCCAGCTAATATATTAGGAAATAGTGAATCCTTTGTTGGGGGTTCGCTATTGCTTTTTGCGGCTTAAACTCAATTTCCTAAAATACACCATTGACTTATTCTTTTAAAGTATTTTGTAATTTGACAGATGATATCGAGCGATTGATGTGAGGAATGAAAAAAAATATCGTCAGCATATATGGAACACTCGTTTCCCATTCCAATTTTTCAAAAAGTCATAATATAGATGTGTAAAATGGAACAGTACACTACCTTGGGGGTTTTCATTTTTTCAGATGAAAGCATCCCCCCCATCGATTTGGCGATCTGTAAGAAAAAAATTTATGTACCCAAAAGCGCTTTTTTCCCATTTATACCAATTTGAAAGCATTTGTTGAGACCGTCAATATATCGGGTAAAAGCACTTTTATATCAAAGCTAACCCCCAGAAGTTTTTTTTCCAATTTTGCGTCTGAAATTGCTTTGAAAATTATAGTTGCTGTTCTGTTATCTTTAAAAGGAACAAATCCATGATTTGCTGATGTATTTTTTGTTCTCTTTTATCAGGAAGTAGGCAATTGTTTGGGAAAAAAAATCTTAAATTTTTAAAAAACCTTAGAAAAACGATGAAAGCGATAGGTCACATGAGGATATTCTATTTTTATCTTTGCATGGTTTGGGATGGAAAATTAGACTCTTCCATCCCTTTGGAACAATTGACTTATCAAATATCTGTTGAAAGAAATTTAGATTATTGTTTTTCACTATGATTAATAGTTTCGAATTTGGAATCTGTTGACCTGGATTGTTTTCTTGCGATTTTATTGCTCTATTAATTCAATATAAAAGGGGTTTGTTAATTAAACTTTTTGTTGGGAAAAAAGTTCAAGGGAGTGGCTCATGGATATTATTGATGCAAGTTTTCTAAAAGTGTTGCTTTAATTTGGATATATTATTCTGTTATGTATTTGAAGGGAAATTTTAGTGTTGATTCAGGGTTATTTTCATTGCAATTTCTTTAGGATGTTATGCAATATTATTGGGGTTTGGGAAAAATTTCATACTTTTCCCATATTTTTTTGGATTTTTTTAAAATAAAATCGGAGCTGGCTGGAATATTGCTTGTATCGAATCCCAAAATTTGGGGATTTCCGAATGGCTTTTTTTTAAATATTTCTTGGTTTTTAAAGGTTTAAAAGCATTATTCCACCAGGGCCCGGGAGGGAAAATTCCATTAGAGTTTTTATATTTCTAGTTTTTTTGAAATTTTTTTTAGCAATATTGTCAGATAATTATGATTTTCACCCCTCAAAAATTGTTATTTTTTGTTTTATTATGGGGCTAAAATTTTTTTTAGTTCTTTAATTGGGGTTTTAAAAAAAAATCTGTGATAACAGGAGCTATAAATTTGAGACAAAACAAAAGTTTTCTTATCCCCTGAACAACGAAAGAGATAAAATAAAATAAAGACAAGAACAAATTGCCATGGTTGGCATGTATTTAAATAAAATTGAATTTTTAACCGGGGTCAAAGATTTTAAAAAAATATTTGGGTTTATAAAATTAAAAAATCCCAATATAAAAATTCCGATAAAAGGAATCAAAAAAAATTTTTGTAAATTAAATCCCCGAGATGCATTTTTAAAATTTTCTGGGAAATATTTTATATTTGCTATTAAATTTCGGGCTGAAGTCGTTTTTTAAAATATTTTCTGGGAAAAATTTTTATTTTTTTCCCCCCTTAGGTTTAAGTCTTTTTTTGGGAAAAAGGGGGAAAATTTTTTAAAAACTCTTTTTTAATTTTTTGGAAAAGGGAGAATTTAACCAAATAAGTTTTTTCACTTTTACAATTCCATTGTAGAAAACCCTAAAAAAGATATACTAGGGGAAAAAAAAATATCAAAAAAAATTTTTAATCCTCCGCTTGAGGGAAAAAAATTATTTACAGATAAGATAATTTTTTTTTTCAAAAAAAAAAAAACGTAACTCAGAATTCGCGAATATAATATCCAATTTAAAACTTTAAAAATTTTCAATTTTAAATTTTTTTACATTATCCATATTGTGAGATTCTTGGTTCAATTTTCTGTTGCGAACTTTTTTTTTTTTTTTTTTTTTTTCTATTAGGCGCGAGGGGGGTTTTTTACTGATTTCTATTATTCCCCATCAAATGTTTAAACTTTATTCCTCATTATTTTTTCGAGTTCATCATGGCTGTGTTTGTTTTTCGGAAAATTTTTTGAAACTACACCGTTTTTTAATTGTTTTTTAAATTCTTGATATTGGGGCCTGGGGCTGCTGTTTTTTTTTAGGTTTTTTGCGTAATTTGCGGTGAGTTTCCGAATTTTCGTCGAGCCTCCCAAAGAAGTGCTTAGTACATTTTAATTTAAAATTTTTTTTTTTTATAAACATGGGACAATTGGGGGGTTTGCCCGGGTGATTTCCTTTACAGTTTGAATGATTTGACAGAGTCCAGAATGGGATCCTCCCAAAAAAACTTTAACATCGTTGAAAAAAAAGAATGAATGGGAAACTATAACCATTGTTACATTGCGGGGTTTTTTATGAATAATTTAATTTTATGATTAAAAAACCAAAGCTTTACACATTCTGGTTATTAATGCCCCGAATAGTAATTTAAAACAAGAATTTCTTGACGACTATTTGTCTTAATGAATCTAGTTTCAAAAATTTCATATTTAAGTTTTTTATTCAGTTTCCCATCTGCCAGTGTTAGTTTGGGATATAAAAGTAGGGGGGTTTGGGAACCCTTTCCTATTTGTTTGGCTTTTTTGGAAATTTGAATTTTTTCAATCTTACTAAACCCCCAACGGGATCCAAGGAGTTTATTTTTATTTTTCCGCTTCGAATGAAGTACATATGCGTTATTTTATCATGCCTAGGTATTTTGTTCTTTAATTCAGCATGTAATAAGAGGGATTCGATTTGGGATGCTTCCGGTTTTTTCTGAGTTTTCAAGTAAAATTGTGATTTCATTAAAACTTTTATTGTCAATTCGCAGAATCAATTCTTGGGCAGATTGAGCAGATTTAAAATATTTATAATCTGCAGCTTCCTTCATATTGTCAGTCATTTTTTGGATTGCTTCATCGGATTCCGTAATCCGGCATGTGGAGTGAGTCGGCTTGAGTTTCCTTCAGATAACCAAAAATGCGGGGGGGGGAAAAAAGAAATTGGTTAACTTACCAAAGTCCAGATAAAAAAGGAAATAAATAAACCAAACCTCTTAGAGGTGTAGCAAAATAAATTAATTCACTGTATAAAATACAGCAAAAACTCAAGATTTCTGATGTACAACAATCTCTAGATTTCTAAACATACGTCACCTCAACAGTCAGCTTCATCATCAACAAGATGTATCTTTTGAGAGGTTGTCTGGTGTTTGTGTGATTTATGACTCTTGTATCAGTAAAGAAAACAACTCAAAAATTAAAATAAAGTGGCTGGTAAGATTTTGTTAGTGGGACATACCTGTTTTGTTTGAATGGATCTGGAATTTTGAACCTCAGTCAATTAACGAAGATGACACCTGGGTTGGCACCCCAACTTCAGACTTTCACACGTTGTCTTTGCGAATCACCGTGGTAGTCTAGTGCAGTGCTCCGCAACCTTTTTATCGCTGCGAACCAGTCAACATTTGATAATTTTACCGCGGCCCTCTGGTAGGGGGACATTGATTGTTTATATTTTAGATTATTTTGATTTACAGCAAAATGTATTTAATTGTATTTAATACATATATAAAGAATATAAATAATTTAATAAAAAATTTAATTCTATTTAAATATGCCTTCAAAATAAAATACAGTTAAACCAAAAAATAAATAAAGTGATTTAACATTTTAACTTACTAGAACGTTAAATCAATGAGAACCCTGAGCTTGTTTCTTTGCAATGAGACGGTTCCATCTGGGGGTAATCGGATACAATGACACCCGAAGTGTGTTGCTTATGTCCAGTTTATTCCGTTGCTTTGTTTTGGTTGCTGTTACTGCAGAAAACCCCGCTTCACACAGATAGGTTGTCGGAAATGGCAATAAGGATTTAAGTGCTGTGGTGGCAATTTCGGGGTATTCTGCCATGACTTTATTCCAGAACACCGGCAGAGTTGTTGTCTCGAACGCAGTTTTAAGGCCGCAGTCATTTGCAATCTCCATCAGTTGATCTTCTTCTTGCACAGACATGCTATATTCACCCGATTTGTTGACAAATGGGTCGTAGATCCATTCCTTACCAGTTCGTGGGTCTTTTGTAGTTGGGAAGTAGCGCTCGAACTCTTAAAATCAAAGACAGATGATCGTGCACCAACTGGGAGAATGAATGTTCGGGCTCAGTCTCGCCTAATATCCCTGCTAATGTGTGAAACATGTCGAAAATGCCTCTGTTCACACGCCGTCCCCACAACTCCAGTTTGGCTTTAAATGCAGCTACTTTGTCTGCCAACTTGAAAACAGTTTTCATTTTCCCCTGAAGGCACAGATTTAGTTCATTCAGCAGGTTGAATATGTCACACAGGTAAGCCAGTTTGGTGACCCATACCTCGTCACTGAAATGGGCTGCCAGCGGTGACTTCTTTTCTAAGAGAAATGTTTGCAATGGCTCTCTCAATTCAAATACTCTGAGTAGCGATTTTCCTCTGGATAACCATCTTATTTCTGTGTGTAACAGAAGACATCTGTACTCCGTGCCCATCTCCTCACAAAGCTGCTAATACAGGTGCGAGTTAAGGGCATGTGCTTTGATGTAGTTAATAACTTTAACGACATCAATCAATACGCTGTTAAATTCCGGTGACATTTTTCGGCTTGCTAGCACTTCCTGTGAATGAGACAATGTGTAGATTCACTCTCAGGTGCAACTTCCTTTATCCGAGCAGTTAAACCAGACAGTCGTCCGGTCATGGCAGCAGCTCCATCTGTGCATATGCCTACACAAAAGGACTATTTTAGTTGTCTTGATATATAACCATCCAGTGATTTGAACAGTTCTGCTCCTGTGGTGTTGGTTGGCAAAGGTAGTGCACATAAAAAATCCTCATGCACATTTTCCTGATATAGATAGCGCACATAAGCAAGAAGTATTGCCTTTTTGTCAATATCTGTAGATTCGTCAACCTGGAGTGCGTTCCACGGTGATGCATTAATCCTCTCGAACAATTGCGCCTCAATGTCTTCGGCTATTTCCTCAATGCGCCTAGTCACAGTGTCAGCCGACAAAGGCACATGTGCTATCTTTTCCACAGCGGCCTCTCCTAGAGGTTCATGGCAAATGTCTTTGGTGGCGGGCAAGATTAATTCTTCACCAATAGTGAATGGCTTTTTAGTTTTAGCAATACGGTAAGCCACCAAATATGATGCTCTTAGAGCATTCTCCTTTATTGATGTGGTGGCCCTCATAAATTTCTTCTGTCCTTCGTGTTCCCGTTTTTTTCTTTCAAAATACTCCAGGGACTTTTTTTCTCCAGGGTGCTTGGCGTTCAAGTGGAGAAGCAGTTTTGAAGGTTTCATTGCTTCATTAGAGAATTGGTACCGCAAACTATGCAGAGCGGTTTTGGTTTGTGAGAATCACCTGTTCCGACAAAACCATATTTCAAGTAGGACTCATGGTATTGTCTGTTAAAAGTTACACGTTTCTTTGATGTTGAAGGCATTTCTGTCTCTTCACTGAGCCTTTTCTTTTTCCGAAGGAAAATTTCTAATGACGTCTGTTTCGTACTCATTTTTACTAATTTGTGGGTTAAATTTGTGCAAACACAATACACACTGTAACGTCGTCTCTCCCCCACATGGGAGCAGCGTCTTTTTTGTGGAAACGACATTCGCACGTGCATTCGGCAGCTGTGTTTTTGAGGGTTGAGGCGTTTCCGCCCCCGCAACCCCTTTTTGACTCCCAAGGAATCTAATTCTACCGACCGGAGGATGAAACAAGACAGTTCCAAGAGGGCCGGATCCCCGAGAAAGGCGGATGCTGCCCCTCGAAAGGGGTGGAGAAGGGAATGCTTTGAACCCCGGGGCAGCCGGCGAGAGAAAATAGAGATGCTCTGCTAACTGAAAGAGAAAATAGTTGCTGTGTTTTTCTTTTTATTTTGCTTTTTAAAACATTAAAAGATTTATATCACTACCTTCGGGGCCCCCTTTATTTAAAAAAAATTTAATGGAACACAGATATTTTTAATTTGGTGTATAGAACTAGGAATTTAAATTCAGTTGGAATGAAACAGGTGGCCCGGTACCATTTGATCCGCGGACCGGGGGTTGCGGAGCACTGGTCTAGTGCATTGCTCCGCAACTTTTTTTTATCGCTGCGGACCGGTCAACGTTTGATAATTTTACCACGGCCGGCGGAGGGTGAGACACGTTGATTGTTTATATTTTAGATTGTTTTGATTTAACAATTTTAATTTAGTTACATTTAAATATGCCTTCAGAATAAAATATAGTTACACCAAAAATGAATTAAAAGTGATTTAACGTGTAATATAAAGTGATTTCTGTGGAAAGTTGCGCAAATCCGACAGAAATGCATCACTTTAAATAAAATGGCAATAGTTCAATGTTTTTTAGGTGGCCAGGAAACCATTTGATCCACGGACCTGGGGTTGCGGATTACTGGTCTAGTGGACTCGCGGCAGGCATGTCATGAGTTCGAGCCTAGTACCGCTGAAGACCCACCATGCAGAGGACATTGATGACGCGTTAAATATGTCAAGGCTCAAATGACCTCCCGTTAGTGTGGAACTTAGGAGAGGGAGTGCCAGCTCAGGTATTGCCCTCGTCATTTCACCATGGCTCAAAATTACGAGGTCCATGACCAATAGTCCTGGTGCTGCTTTATATTGCGACGTAAATATAATTTTCAGTCTCTCATTTGTCTTTGGAAAGATCCTGAGCTTCGACTGATTTAACGTGAAAATGTTTTTTATACAATGGACGTTAAGATGACATTAATTTGTTGTTGAATCATTGATTTGAAGATTTTGTTTTAATATACTGTGAATGTTAGATATATTGTCGAAGAACTTCTTGAATGCCTCAATCACAGTTTTTGGTAAAAGAAAACTAAGAGGTACAACTATCTAAATAATTCTGTTATTTTTTTTTCAAAGAAAGATACACATAACCGTTTGTATAAAAAGTGGGGAAACATGTCTTGTAGTCCACATACCTTAAATCTTTTTTCCACCATTATACTAAATATGGCAACAATACTGTAACGTGTATTTGCTTTGTTTACATGGTCACTTGATGCGAACTGAGCACATGTTTTAAAATTATATAACATTATCATTGGTGAGTATTGCAGTTTTTCACTAACAACGTTAATTTTGTTTGATTCGATAAACTTATAAAAAAATGTCTTTTGAATATTTTCTGAAAGTTGAAAAATGACCAGTGTGTAATTATATAATTCTGATTTAATGTAATCCAGAGGTGTCCAACACGCGGGGCCGCATGTGACTCGCCAGTACGTTAGTTGCGGCCCGGCGACTCTTTTTTAAAAAATTTTAAATATCAGGTTTTTAAAGATTTTTCATTTTGAAATTTATTTGAGGGGAAATTTATATATGTATATAAATCTACAATGTGTGTATTTGCCTGTTACCTGTTCTTGTTTTAAAGTAAATCCTCTTTGATAACAGAAATGTCCTTTAGATTAAAATAGATTTATATTTTATCAAACAGTTGCATTGGATTTTACTATAATAAATTGCATTATGCATATCCTTAATGCATAATAAATTGCATTATGCATATGGATGGTATACATGATTCTCTGTGTGTGCGACCTTCATTTCTCCTTCTTTTCTGTTTGGAGTGCCTAAAAGCAAGAGGCAGTCAGAGATGTTTTTTAAAGTTTCAAAAAAATATTCAGGACAATTAAGATAAAGGGTAATGTATACTTAATCTTTTTCGAATGGCATCAGAATCAAATTTCAACAATGAGTAACAAAATATCAATTCAAAAAGAACACCGTAATTATCAAGAAAATGACAACTGTAATATGTTGTTTCCAAATCTGATATACAGATACATATTTTTATGTGTGGCCTGCGAGATTATAATGTTATTCCGAAGTGGCCCGCTAGGTCATTTGGCTTGGATACCCCTGATGTAATCAATCACAGACCGAGGTTTAGAACTTTTATCCTCGACTATTAAGTGTGTGGTCTTCCATATAGGCATATGTAATATTTTTAAACGAAATATGTATTTATAGAATTTTAATGATTAACTGAAATTCCTAGTAAAAATTAAAATGTTAAACAATTTCTAAATCGAATATCCATCTGTCATAAATCATAGGTAATTATTAAACAATGCCAGGGAGCTCTTAGTTGATATTACAGCATAAGTTTCATATGCGGACTTTACCAATAAATAAAAAGTTCCAGAAAATATACAAGTATTTTTAACTAAATTTTTGGAATTTTCTGTCATAATTATAATTATTAAATTGTAGTCTAATGTGAACCTTTAATTCATGTTGTAGACATCCAAAATAAAATTTTTTATTGTAGACTTTCTTGAAACTTTTACGGTTTCAAATTCTCTTGTAGACAAATAATTTAAATTCGCAAAAGATGTCTGTATTAGAAATTTATAAATTGTTTTACTTCAGAAATTTTTTAATATTTTTGAATTGACTACTAAAACCTTAAGGCTGTATTTCTGTTTTATGTTTTGCTTCGATTTAGTTAATTTTATCTTATCCAAATTAATAGAAGTATTTATTTTTTGTTAATCTACTACAGAAGTATTTTAAAAATCTTATGATTTTCTAGAACTTTTCAATATTTTGTTGTTGAAATTGACGTATTTCTCTTTCAGCTATACTATATTTGAACATTAAATATGGTGCTTTTACAACGTTCCAAATGGCTGTATGCTGTTGCAGGCAGTGGAGTTGTTTTTGGTTTATTTAGTTATTTTCAGTCTGAAAAGAAAACAGTTAAAATGGCCTGGACAACTAACTTTCAGCCTTCAGTCACATGGAATCACAACTGGGATAAGTAAGATTTCTTTTGTATTTCCTCTGTATCTCATATTTACAGTGTTAAATTTGATTTGTTTCTTTCATAAAATCTTTTAAGGTTTGAGCAGTAGCATATCGCGCTTCCACACCGCAGGTCCAAGTTCTATTCTCGGGCTGGGCAAGTTCGACTCAGCCTTTCATCCCTTCTGCTTTAGGTCGATAAATGAGTACCAAGCTTGCTTGGGGACTTAAACACTAGGGGTCTCGTTTCAGACTGACCATCTGATTGGGACATCTGCTCATGCACCTCAACGCCCAATGGTCATGTATACTGGGATGGGCACAGTAGGCCCTGGCCCTCATGGGCTGTTCTGCCACTGAGTTTTGAGTTTTTATAAAATCTTTTATTTATGTTGAATAAAATTAGTAGTAAATTTTTCTTTCACCTTGCAAAATTTTATATTGATAAAATTGGTTAATATCTGTTTAAAAGAACCCTCTCAAAATAACCAGTGAATAAAAATGGTACTTGCATGTTGATGTGTTAATCATTTTCACTGAATCAAAAGCCATCACCAAATGCAGTGATATACAACCATTACTGAAAATTTTTTTCTAGAATATGGTCAAATGCGTTAACCATGTTTATATCTTAACTTGTTTTTCTAATCCAATCTTTTCCAATAAATAATTAAAATTTGGGGCTTCTAAGGAAGAGGTTATTCGAGGGCTTAAAAGTTACAGAATTATTCCATAAAAAAAAGATTGTATTAACGTACAAAATATGTCCATTAAAAACATTTTTTTTTTTTGTGTGTGTTGATATCTGCACTTATTGTGAAATTGGTTTTTTTATTGATGTCACAATCTAAAACAACTCAAGGACTATTTGCATTTGATTTCATTATTTTGAACTTCGGTCAGATGACAAGGAAAACACACATGCTGGCTCCTCACTTTCCAAATGTCCATACCACATCAAATTGAGGACCTAAAACCCAGTGGCGTACACAAGGGAGGGTCCAAACCCCCAAACCCTTGATTTTTTTTCGATTGACTATAATTCTAAGTATATAGAACATAAAATTTAATTAAATATTTGTTATTAATGATTAATTTTATTAATTAATGCTAATTATCTATTAAATAATTAGTTTTTATTGTATTTTGTTTCCGAAAATCGACAAAATCAAAAGGAGCCTGATACAAGAATGGTGAACTTTCAACCCGGACCCCCTTTGAAAAATTCCTGTGTGCGCTACTGCTAGAACCACAATCAATTTAACATGCATCAGAAAGTAGTAATGTTTTCTTGTTTTCAGCCAAGACTACTCTACACTAGTGAAGCCAGGAAATAGTAAAGGTACTTCGCAGAATGATGAACCAAAAATTAAAAGTAGACCAACTGCTCGAAGGCACATTTTGCTTATAAGACATGGGGAGTATGACACTTCTGCTCAAAAGGATGTTGATCGACGTTTGACACCTTTAGGTAAGTGTTAAATATATTATTGTTTAACTTCATTATTACTGATATTCTATTGAAATAGATTTGAAAAAAATGATTGGCTTAGTTTCATTAGTGCATCAAACACAGCAATTCCATATAAATTACATGGAACATTAGAAATAAATTCTATTTTGTACTGATTAAATTTAAAAGAGAGAGAAGAAAATAGTTAAGAATTTAAAACAGAATTTACAGAGCAATCAATATTAAATGGAAGGTACAAGATTCCAGAGGAAATCCAGCTAGGAGACTTGACTTTGACAGCTAAAGAGAAATTTCTGTAAAACTATAAATTAAACTGCTAAATTTTTCACTTTAAAATTTTTTCTGTCTGCTTACAAAATTTCATCACTTATCTTTTTTCATATGCATTATTGTGCAAAGGGGCTGATACACATTAATTCTGTCACATGGCTTAATATCCTTGCATTGGTGAGGTCTGGAAGTTGCGAGCCTCAAGTGTTGTCCTTTTCACTTAGTTAAAGGTTAAAATTATAGGGTCCATTACCAATAAAGTCATAGGAAATGTTTGCTGGAACTCTTAGTCTTGTCGAGCTCTAATCTCCCATCTTTAAATTTTAACTGTCTTCGCTTAATGTTTAAGAGCAGGACTTGAATTCAGAATATTTTTTCAGACATAAAAGTACTTGAACATTAATATTATATTCTGGCTTTACTATCCAAAAAAGGAGCAATGATAAATAGTGCCACTTATCGTTGCTCATTTTTATTTGAATTGGCACATTTTTCTTGTGTTAAAACCTGTTTTGTATTTTTTCTCCCATACCTTAATGTTAAATGAGCTATTCTATTTCATGTTAAAAAAATTCATTGTTTATGGAATATTTTGAAATTTTAAAATAACCATCTTATAAACAGATGTGTAGATTACAATGGTACAAATTTTCATGAAAATTGAGGCTTTTTTTCAGTTTGAAAATGTGCTCTGCATTTAGTTTAGGATCTTGCACATTTTGTAAAAACGTCCTTAAGATGATTGTGAAAGATTCTCCAATCACCCAATGTTAGTAGAAATTTTTTTTAAAAAATTCATATATATATATATATATATATATATATATATATATATATATATATATATATATATATATAATATATATATTTGGTATTTAAAAAAATATTAACATTGTAATTTGAAGAACTGTAAAAGAGAAGAAAAGGATGAAATAAATTCATTAGGACAGTGGGCAGGGCAAGCCTAACCAATCCAAAAGCATTAAAAAGTCCAAAGGATGATAGAAATAAAAGAAAATTTTTGAGATGATTGAACCCTGGTCCCCTTGTGTTACTAAATGCAAATGTTACCTCTTGACCACTTAGCATACTGTCAATTTAGTCAAACTCAGGATCAATTAGAGCATATTTTGGTCTATGGCAAATCAATGAGGGAGTGTATTTTTCAATTTTGTTGACAGATAAGCTTGTCAAGTTATCATTTAGTTTGAAGAATTTAGTCCTTGTTTTTTTTTAATTACTTATCGGAGAGATTTAACTTTGCTTCTCATAAACCATCAGGCATTGAGGATCTATTTAATTATAATCTGAACTCTTTCTAAATTATTTAAATGTTTTTTTGCTGCATGTCCTCAAATTTGGAAGACGTTGGGCAGGACTGGTTTGAGGATCAGAGTATAGGTAAGCAGTTTGTTTTACCTGTTTAATACAGATTTGCATGAAATTAGGGGATGCATTTTCTTCAAATTTCTTTTTAATACGTGTAATGTGAAAGCAAATTGACTACCTAAAATTACACCAAGGAATTTGGGATTTTGAGATCATGGAATTTTGTTATTTTTTGTTCGTTTGAAATTAATGTTTTCCTCACAGAAGAATAAAACTATGTGATACGCCCATGCTTTTTCCTGCTTTCCTGCATGCATTCCTTCTGCGAGACCACATACAATGCCTACGCTGTGTGCAATGATGGGAATCTATATTTGTCGAATGCCACTTTTGTAATATTTTTTCATCTATCTTCAATAAACTGTGTTGTCCACAAAACCTCTGAAGAACTCATTGTACAAGGAACATAATTTTTAATAAAAATATTGGGAACTTGTAGCAGGTTGCAAAGAAAATTGCTTCTGCTTTTGAAGCATTTAATGCAGTTTTCCACTCAAAAAACCAAATTTTTCTGCTGGGCAAGTTTCTATTTTGCATGTGCTGAAATAAATTCTGGTTCTGTAGATGGACAAAGGGCCATCTTGTTGTTTGTGTAATTACGCAGTTTTGTATTGTTTGTAGTTGGGATATCATTGACATAAATGTTAAAGAGAGTATGTCCAAGAAATGAACCTGAAGCACACCTGGTTCTTAAATTTGAAAATGTATTATTTATTTTGACAGAGAATGTTTTATCAGTGAGAGGAAAAAGTAGATAGATTTTTTATAAGTGGGGGTGTTACATTTGATAAGTATGGAAATGAGATCTATGCGCCATACTTGATCAAATGGCTTTTGAATACAAAGACAGTCTGCACCAGGGAATTTATTTTGCACATTTTTTAAATAAATTCAACTATACTCTTAGGAGTTGGTGTGATATAGAGAGGTGTGGCCTAAAGCTATGCTGTTCCAGAATCAGGATATTGTTATTGAATAAATCATCATCTACACTATTAAAATTCGAAGGTAAGCAAACGTATGCAACTGACCGTACAAGTAGGTATATCTTCTCATGAACCGCACGACGCAGAAACTCGCTGAAGGTACCAAATCATCGGGAATGATCCGAGGAATCCGTTTTGACCATTTTTATTCCGATTTTCCAATTAGTTAAAAAGATATTAATTAAAAACCTTAAAATGCATAATTATTGCCATTTTTTCCTGCCAGCAACAAAGTTCAAATTATTTTCCCCCCTCCCCAAACGTTATTAAAACACGATCTAATTTTTTTTATGAGACTCGGACAAAAAATAATTACAGAATCAGAAAGATCATTTACTTCGCCTTGATACAGTATAATTTATTTAACAAAATGATATTTTCTATTTTTTGCAATTTTTTTCTAAAATGAGTCAAAATTGATACATGTTTATGAAAATGATTTCTAAATCATTCCGCTTGCATTTTCTTCCGCATTAATGAAATGATATTTTACACTAAAAAAGTTCATGCTTTTCTCTTTTAGAATCAGTCACTTAAAAAATAAAATGTCAGATTTTTTTTTTTTTTAACGATTTTTTAAAAAAAATACTCAATTTTATTTAGATACTTAATAACTTTTTTATGTATAAAAATAATCTCATGAAACTTTTTTTCTGTGTGTAGAACGATATTATCCGTAATCTGTACAAGGATTTAAAAAAAATGTGTTTTTCGTTTTTTTCCCTTTTTGCGAAAAATATTTAAGCATTTTGTTACATTTTTTGCTTAAAAATTACTGTTGTTTGCAATCAGTGTGCTACGTTTGAAAGCATTAACTTAAAAATCATGCTCTTAAAAAAATTCTTTTAAATATTTCATGAAAAGCTTTGTTTTGTGCCAAGGTTATTCGCTTCAACTATATGGGTGAAAGTTTTGCGCATGCGCAATAGAGGTCACTTTTCGCGGTTTTTGAAAGTGAAATTTCGCTGCTGTCATCACTTACATTATTTGATATTTATAGCAGTATTCAATTCATTACACATTACAGATAAATGTTTTAGAGTTCAAGACAACTGATAGTTTTCTTCATTCATAAAGAATGATTTATTGAATAACAGTGGAATAAAAAATCTTTAAAATTCTGAAATATGTTTAAAATAGTAATTTTTTTTTTTGAATATTTTATAAAGTGAATGTAAAAAAATTTCCATTACCTTTTATTCTTATTCTTTTTAAATTTTTCCCAAATTTGTATCATGTTGTTTTTTTTTTCTTTTTACAAAACAACAAACTTTATATAAAAAAATTTTAAAAAAGGTTTTTTGATTTTTAAAATATTTTTGAAAATTACTTTGCATTTTAAAAATAAAATAATTACTTTTTTATATAAATTTTTATATTATACTTCATAAATATAATTTTTAATAAAAAAACTTTTTTAAATTTTTGTTATAATAAACATTTTAAAAGAAATTTTTTTTAAAAAAAAAAGTTACAAAAAATTTTTTTAAAAAGGAAATACAATATGAAAAAAAAATTTTTTAAAAAGTATTTATAAATAATATATATATATTTTAAAAAATTATTTTAAAATAATGAATATATTTTAGTTTTTATAAAATTTTTTTTTTTTCGTTGTTTTAAAAAATTTACTAAAAAACAGTGGAATGAAAGGGAAATTAAAATAAAACATCAAAATGTTTTTTTTCAGAGTTTTTTTTTTTTTAAAGTTTTTAGTACATTAAAAATATAAAATCTAGGTTTTTCCCCTAATTTTTTTTTTTTTTTTTTAAATTTTATATATTTTTAAGTTTTAAAAAACATTAAATTTCAGAAAAAACAATTTTTTAATAGCTACTGAAAATTTTTTTTTTATTCAAAAAACTTATAGAATTTGATTTTTAAAAAATATATATATGTTTTTTTTAAAAGGGTTATTTCATTACTAAATTAATTTTTGTTAATTTAAAAAATACATCATTTTTTTTAATCAAAAATTTTGGATTTTTTTGCAACTATATGACTATATAACATGATTGACAGAAAATCTAAATTTTTTTATTATTTTTTGATTCTTTGAAACTAACTATTATTAAAAAGTGATGAAAGTTTTTGTTTTACTCTTAGCATCAGAATGCTTTTTTTTTTGTTCACATTAAAATTTTAACCCTAAGCAGTATTGTTTTTATAAGTCATACATAAAATTTGCAGTTATACCCCTTTTTCCTGTGGGGGGGAGAGGAAGATAGAAAAAAAAATTTTTACACAAAACCTGTTTTATGTCGGCTATAGACGGGGAAAAAAAAACCTATTTTTAAATCAAAATAAGTGGAATAAAACAAATTTAAAAAAAGGGGAAATTTTTTTTTGACAAAATTTTAAAAATCAACACATTGAAACCAAGAAAAAACACACAGAAATGTTGGTGTCATGAGGTAAAAAAAAAAGCCCAGGGCAGTCTGTTAAAATTGTTTTTTTTAGCAAGTTTACTTTTAAAATTTTGGCCCGGATTTCTAGGGGAGGAGATTTTTTCCAGTTTCTTGGATGGGAATAACCTGTGCTATCTTTTTTTGCACTCGGGAAATATTTTAGTTTTAGAATATTTTCATTTGTGTTAATAATTTTGATATTCATTAGAAAAGTAAGGTTCTTGAGTATTTCATTTGTTATACCATCTCTACCCTGATCATTTCACCTCTTCATCATTTCAATGTATTTGAATATCTCTAAGGGTAAGGGAGTGTTCAGGGGGATAGAAAAGAGAATTGTTTCATTATTTTCAAATTCATGAGTGATTTATATAATTGGGTGTGAGTAATGTTGTCCACATTGTCAATAGCCCTCATGTTACTTTAGTGTTTGATGTTATTTAACACTCACTTATATTTTTAAGAAATTATTTAACACTTGGTATTGGAACATGCATCATAGTTATCTAAAATGTCATGGTTAAAGTGTACAGCTCTACAGAGCTAGGTGCTTTAGTATAATATCCCAATGATCTATATATTATGTTTTAAATTCTGTTTTCATATATTTCCAAACTCTTAAATACTAATATTAAATTGGTTATTTCTATGATTTAAAATTGTGAAATGCAACTCTGTTCAGCTGAAATGCTGTGTTCTGTAATGATTATAATGAATAATATTTTTAGGTAGAAAACAAGCAGATTTTGTTGGACAACGATTGAAAGATTTACCATTCAATTACACTAAACTTGTTAGATCTACTATGACTCGTGCACAGGAAACTTCTGATATAATTCTGAAACATTTCCCTGACTTACCTGTTGAAGATTGTGATTTATTGAGAGAAGGTTTTCCAATTCCACCTGATCCTCCTTCAAGTTGGAATGTTCCAGATGAGGTAAAAGAATATTTTAGTCTAAAATATATATTATTTCAATATTTATATTAGGTTGGGAAAAAAGAAATCCATTATTTTTGCATGAAATTCAAGGCTTTATTTAACATGTTTCGGATTGTCAGATTTGGGTCAAATGTGCACCGTTTTGTTGTATAATTTGTTGCCATTTTAAAGGTATCTTCATAATGACTCTCTCATAGAAATCTTGGTCCTTATTGGCAAAAAACTCTAGTAATCGATTTTCACAATCTTCTCTCGGGCCCAATTTCTTATCACTGAAGAAGTTTTGCCATGCGAGAAAAAGTTGGTAATCACTTGGTGCCAGGTCCGGACTAAATGGTGGATGCATTAAAATTTCCCAACCAAGCCCAGAGTTTCTGGCGAGTCACTACAGATGTGTGTGACCTGACGTTGTCCTGATGGAACACAACACCTCTTCTGTTGGCCATTTCTGGTCAATTGCTAGCTTCAAACGGTCCAGTTGTTGACAGATATCTGAATTTAGTATTTTGCCATACGGAAGCAATTCATAATAAATTATTCCTTTCCAGTCCCACCAAATACACAGTAGAACCTTCCTGGCTGTTAGTCCTGGTTTAGCCACTGTTTGAGCTGCTTCATCGTGCTTTGACCACGATCGTTTTCACACAATATTGTCGTATGTGACCCATTTCTGATCCCCAGTCACTATCCATTCAAGAAATGGGTTGATTTCATTCTGTTTGGCCAAGGCTTCGCAGATGAAAATTCGATCGATCATGTTTTTTGGTGTTAATTTGTGGGGCACCCAAACATTGAGCTTCTTTTTGAATCAAACTTTGTGCAAATTTTAGTTTAAAACTTTTATGGTCGATCTTTAGCTCCTAGGCGATGCTATGACTACTAACATGCTGGTCAACTTCAATTATTTCTGTGATTTTATCGACATTTTCGACGACAGGGCTGCCTATGTGAAGTGCATCTTTAACATCAAAAATGCCTGAACAGAATCGACGATACCAAAATTGCATGTATCAGCACCATAAACACCATTCATAATTTCAGCCGCCTGGCTTGCATTTTCGCCTTTATCGAAGAAAAACTATAAAAAGTATCGAATTTTCTCTTGAAGAATTTTTTTTTAGTGTGAAATGTCACCTTGACAACGAGCATAAATTTGAAATTGTTTGATTGATAGATACTTCATGAGATATCGACACTACAGCCATCTACTGAAAAAATAATGAATTTCTTTTTCCACAACCTAGTATAATTTACCGTATTATTGATTAAAAGATTTAAACTTGTGTATTAAAATATTAAAAAATAATCAATCTTCTGGATGTCCAATTTAATTGAATTTCTAAGTCCTTATGTGGTACAATATGAAAATTATGAGAGTTATGGTTATTCATTAATGTATTGTTTGCACTCTTTAATAGTGGTTCAAAATCATAGGATCTATTTAACAAAAGCCCATTCTAAAGCATTTGTGGAACACCAATAAAATCAAACAAATTGTTAAAACTTGTTTTGTAAATTAAAAGTTTGTTTTTATAACTTTTTGTATCATCTATTTTAACAACCATATACTGTAATCGTTGTTATTATTTTACTGACAAAAAATTTGTTGTTAAAATTTGTGTCCCTTCATTTCCCTCTGAAATGCTTAAAAATAATTGTCTGATCTTAAAAGGTAATACACAAAAACATTTGTTTCAAAAACTTAGTCAATTTTCTTTTAACATATTACTTGTATATGATTTCTATGCATGATAGACAATTTCATGCTTTTTTCAAGTTCTTCCTTTTTTTATTAACAAACCAGCTGTTGGGTTACACTCCCTTGCTGTTTAGGTCCATTTCAAACTGCATGTCCTTGTTCTTGAAAATTCAAATTATTCTTGAAAAAGAAGGCAGATGGGGAAAAAAGGCCTTAAAACTAAAACTGACTGAAATGTTGATACTGTTTTCCAAAACAAAACCAGAAACTACATACATAGTTGTCATAAAGCACTGAAATCGACTCATCAAAATTTGGTATTTTTGGAACTTAGGTTCTAAGATAGTTTCTATGTTGCCTGAATATCTTTTCTTTTTTCTTTTTTTTTTTTTTCTCTTAGGTATTTCTTAAAGATGGATCCAGAATTGAAATGGCATTCAAAAAGTATTTCCATCGTGCAAATGTAAATCAAACTTCTGACAGCTATGAGATAATGGTATGCCATGCAAATGTTATCCGTTATTTCATTTGCAGGTATGTATTTATTTTCTACTTTTTCCTTCTTATTCTTTGAAAGGTTGAATAAAAAATATACAAATAATATGTAATAATAGGTTCTTCCCATTCTATTTCGGTTTTTAAATTTAATCTTTAATCAATAGCTGCGATCAACAAAATAAAAGTTTGTTGGAAAGTTGTGGATTTAAGATATTTTTGTGTTTTCTTTTCCTATAGAAATCTCCTCAACAGACTTTAATTTTAACCTCTCAAATTGCAAATGGAAGAGCTTTTGTCATTTTTCTTTTCCTAGTTATGAAATGCTTGTTTGCTTCAATATTAGAGTAAATTTTATATATTACACACATTTATTAAAAAACTAATCAAATAAATGTGTTGGGTGTATTCCAAAGTTTTGTATCAAAATATTTTTTTCCTCCTAAAATTCTTTTGAAATAGATTTAATTTACTTTTATTAAATGTATGCATTTAAAATTCCATAGTTTTTTTGTAGTTCAGTAATGCTTGACTATACCAATACTCAGATTTCTAAAATGTTGCTCATTCAGTTGTTTTTTTAAAAAAATATTTACTATAGCTGTACAAAAAAATAAATTACTATACAATCTTTTAAAAATTTAGTTTCTATATTCGTATAAAGATTTCTTTCTCTTTTTTTAACTTTGAAAGAATAAGTTTTTAGAACAATGAACAATTATTCTTTATAAAAAGACTTACAATAATACCCCCATAATTTTATATGTTTAAATCTTCAAATTTCTCACTGCTCTGTATGGAGGAAATTTACTTTGAGAAATTTTCTATTAACTACTATTTTTTATAAATTGAATAAGATTCCCTTTTTCTGCTATTTATTAACCCTTTCAGGACGCAAGCATGTGCATAGTGCCAGGGGGGTTTGTGTAGTTAAACCTAAATCCATAAAAATATTGAAATATAAATGCGTTCAATATTTTTTTGTATATTATACAAACGGCATATGCTTTATATATATCGTATTAATATACTTTATTTACTTTTAGCCACTTTCTGTTTAAGTACAAATTTTTAAACATTTTATTGTCAGCATTCGTAAAAGTTGACATTGTAAAAAAGTAAGGAAAAAAAGACAAATTTTGTCTACCAGATTTAATTATCCATTAAAAACTAGACTGCAAACCCAAATCAAATGCTTAGTGAAAATAAATCCCTCATCTTCATTATAAACAAAAACCACATGTTCATTTCAAGAGCAATTGTAAAGCACTCGATTCAAAAACATTCCTTTCCCCTTATGTTTATAAAACAAAAACGAAGTGTATGTGAGTAATATTTCTCTCATTTTGAGTAGAAGGTCAGATCTCCATGTATCTCAAATCTTATGGACATAGAATGCTATCTATTGCCAAAAAACTGAACTTACAAAACATTCCAAGTGCCTGGCTCGCGCGTGAGTCATTCGGCCTCTGACAGTGTTTCATGCTGAAACGTCCTCCCATTGGTATGGTGTGGTAATTAGGAGAGGGGGTGCCAGCTGAAGTGTCGTCCACATCACTTGACCATGGTTCAAAATTAGATGGTCCATCCCCAAAAACCCTCCTGTAGCTAAACATTGCGACATTAATATTCACTCACTCGCTCACCCAAAAGGGTTAAATATAAAAAGTAACAATTTCATGTACATGGGGTGTTGACTGTTACAATTAAATTCATGATTGGATGAGAGAAAAATCAGTCCTTCCCCTTGAATGAAAAAATTTTCCCTATCACTATTACTTGGAGCAGTTAAATCTGAAAATTTTTTAATTTAAAAAATCCTAAAATTTTACTACAAATCTTTAGGTATTCGACTTCCATAATTTTTCTTGGTTGTACCTTTCTACATAACTTCAAGGTATTGTTGTATCGTATTAGTCTTTAAATCCAAAACTGCATTATTTTTTACTAACTTATATTTTATATAATAATGTTACTTAAGTAGAATTTCATATATTGTAGGAAATTGTTTGTAAAATTCTGCTAGATGTGTGCTTAAAAAGCTTTCAAATTGATCTATTTGTTATTTGGGAAGGGTCTTTTTATGTGCTAGTCTTATTTCTTAGTTTGTAATTTCTGTATGAAAAAATTGGTTTGACATTTATCTGCATATGTAAATGATTACAAATTTATTTTATTTTTAAAAAAAAGGAATAAAGTGATTCATCTTATATGTATGGTATTTCAAATTCTACCTCTTTTAAATGCTTTCTCTTTGCTTTTTATAACAATTAATGAAAAATTATGTTATAATTTAAAGATTAAAAGAAATAAACATAAATTCATTATTAATTTATCATTATTATTGTTTACCTCTTCTGTACCACAAATTTAAATTGTTTAGTAATTCTCTGCATTAACTATTCGATAGTTACAAAACACTCATTGAAAATTATCCCAACTAGCAAGGTTTAAAAAGTCTTTACTTTACTCCAATGCCCTTTCACCACACACACACAGCTCCTCCTTTTATATACCTACTAAAATAAATCACTTTTAGCTATCAAGCTGGACATGAGTAATGGTACATGATCTTGTGCATGCATTAATAGCATTTTTTCCAAACATTCTTAAATATCAAATGGTTCTTCATAATATGTTTTAAGAAATTTGTAAAGAGGTGTTGTTTTTTGTTAGGTTGAATAAAAAATAGATTAATATATTTTTTATTGTCACAGATTACTTCAATTCCCTCCTGAAGCTTGGATGAGGTTCTCATTACATCACTGCAGCATCTCTTGGATTGTTATTCTTCCAAGTGGACGTGTTGGTGTTTATGCTATTGGGGACAGTGGCTTTCTACCAGAAGGTTTTTTGACTGGATAGAATATGTTGTAATATTTCAAATGTACATCTTTTTTTATATCTTTTATTGCTGAACATATTCATCTGCATGCATAACTACCGTTAATATGTAAAAGAAAATACAGGATTTAATATGTAGATAAATGAAGTTTTGTTATTAATTTATTGTATAAATAATGTCTAATGGTTCCAATCTTCCTATTGGAAATTTTGAATGGATGTATTTGGATCGTCTTATTTATTGAAGTCTTCTAGAGAGTTTTCATAATTTCTGTATTCATTCATATAAAAATATTTTAAGGTACTTTTAAAAATCTCAATAAAAATTTATTAATAGATATAATTGGAATTGAATAATTTTCTGTACTTTTTAAGCCTTTTTTGAACTAGTATTAATGTGTTCTCAAACTTTTTTTGAGATTAGAAGAAAAATGCATTATCTCATTCATTTTTTTAATTGGAAATTAAAAACTTAAATTGCTTTTAAATCTGAAAGTTAAAAAATATACTGCATCTAGTATTTAATCTAAACAATTATAAAGTAAGTAGTGTTAATTATTTTGAGCAAAAATGTATTATAAATTTTTTTCAATGTTATTAATCTGGTGCTAAAAATTATACTGAATTTCATTTACATCTATTTTACTATTTACATTTATGATAGGTGTATATTAATTGAAAAAATGTGATTCTGACTTATGGTTTCTTATTCCTTGCTTTGTTCTTTTTCATGATTAGGTATTTTAAAAATTAAACTGATCTTTAAATATTATCTCATTGAAGTAGTTGAAAGTGATGTAATTTTTATAACAAATTTTTGTTTTTAATCTTTTTGAGCATTGAACAACTAACTAATCAAGAGATTTAAAAATGATTATGTAGAAATAAAAAAATAGCTTCTTAGCAATTGAAACGATAAACACATGTTTCTGAAGTAGATCAATGTAAAACATACCTTTTTTTTTCTTGGAGAAAAAAATTTATTTTTGGTTTATCATTATAAAGTAATTTTATACATACAAACAAGGTTTGTAACAATATCTTCTTAAATGACTATAACCATTTTTCATTTTAATCTAGTCAATGCATTCTCTTCAGAAATATAGACTGATGTTTCTCTTGGAAAACTTTTATATAAACCTTTTCAGTAAAGTTACCTTTTAAATTATATCTATTTTGTAAAAGTTCAAATTTATTATAATTTTTCAACAGTAAACAATGTTGAAATTTGTGCTCAGCTTCCCTATGAAACACCAATGTTTTATATATGTTATATTTTTAATATCTTGTGGGCTTGTCAAAATTTCACTGATTGTTATTGCAATCTAATTTTTAATGGAAAGTAGTAAGTACTGATATTACCTGTAATTCTTAATTTTGAAATACACTGGAAAGATTTTGTGTGACATCTTGTACTACTAGTATCTGTTTTAATATTTTTCTTGTTGTTGATTGCTTTATTAATTATTACTTAAATTTTTTTCTCTAAAAATAGATTTAAAATTTTTAAATTTTTGAAAAATTAAAGAATTTTTTTTTTATTTATTTTTTTTTTATCTTTGAGTTAAATTTTATTCCTGAGATACCATTAGAGTTACATTCCAGATTACTTTTGAGCAAACAATTTGTGGAATATTTAATATTTTGTTCAGTTCAAATCTTCTCAAGAAGTCTCTCCTTTTTTTTCCTATATTTTTATACAATTAAAAAGAAAAATTCTGTTAGTATTCATTCAAAAACAAAGATGCTAATAGTACCTTCCTTTTTTGGAACACCACGTGATCAATTATAAATTGGTATCTGGCTCTTTGAAATTCAAAATC
The DNA here is from genome assembly GCA_019973955.1 of Trichonephila inaurata madagascariensis. Lineage (NCBI taxonomy): Eukaryota > Metazoa > Arthropoda > Arachnida > Araneae > Nephilidae > Trichonephila > Trichonephila inaurata. Next base: position 70,555 of record BMAV01019521.1, read on the forward strand.
TTTTTTTGATATTTTAGAATCCATTAGTGATTATTGTGGATGAAATTTTTGGTTTAGAGTTTTCAAGAACTGTAAAATTCAAATATCTAGAATTTCATATGCAATTGTATTCATTTCTGTCTTAACTATGTTTACTACCTCACGTTTTAATAATGTAACAATTTTAGATGTGTGTGTATTTGAAAAATAACCATTTTTGGTTTTCTTACTTTGTAAGAAGAAATAGGGGTTTTTTTAATGGTATTTGATATGAAAAAAATCTAGAAATTGTTTTGTTAACCATATTATTAATTTAAATAATTCTTAAGATTCCTTCTCTCTATGTTAACAGATTGTACCTTTTAGTCATTCTGCTGTATGTTATAATTTTTAAAAAAATTCTTTAATTTCTGTACATTTTAAAAAAAAAATCTTTTGAAATATTAAATAATTATTTTTGGTGTGTGAATGCATTTTTAATTCCTATGTACTGTACACATGCTGTTTGTGAATATCTGTGGTGTATGTATACTTTGTATAAAATGTTAATAAAATATTTCTGAATATTTTCAGTATAAAGTTATTAAGTCACTTTTGTATTTGTAAATAATCAAGAATAAAAATATAAAATAATGCTTTTTTTTTTTTTTTAAATATTTTCTCTGTGTCATCTCTTATAGAATATATTTCACATCCATTCACAGGTTATGCATTTATTATTACAAGCATTTTTTATATTTATTATTTTTATATTCATTCTCCTGATTTGTGTTTATGAAAGTTTGTGCCATTTTGCAGAAGCTTTTGATACAATTGGCAAGTATAGTATATTTGTGTAAGAATTTGAATTCTAAGGAATATAAATGTATTCCAATCAATGTGGATACACCCAATTAGATAGGGATACAAGCCTGGATGTGTGTGGGCCTCCCCACCTCGGAAAGTGCAGGTTCTGTTTCTTACAATGGAATGGATGGGAGGAGAAGGCAGTAGGGGACAAAAGGAAGCGGTGTGGTCGATGAACCTAGCAATAGTTATGGGTATGGTCTTGATACAGTGCTGTAACATACCCCCGCATCGTGGGGAACCCAAAGCCTATGTTATGTTATGGTTTTGCAGTCCTTTATAATATCCGGCTTGGGGCCCAAAACTTGACTTTGCAGGGGCCCTAATCTTTTCCGTTATCCCACTGTCTCTATGCAATGTAAGTGAAATAACCCCTAAAATGTTATATTGCAGTGATTCTTGGAACTTTCGATTTTATGTATCAACTTGACATCGTGGACCTCCCCCCCAAGATTCTGAACTACCCTCCCTGACTCCCAACATATGGCTGAGAGATTTAAAGGTTCCTCAATAATCCCAAGATTGCCTCTGCTACCTATAAAGACTTTTTAATACTTTTTTCCCATTAAAAAGAACAGAAAACATCTAATTAAAATAAATTACATTGTTGTAATGCGTTTGTAGTAGTAAACAATGAAAAAACTGAATTAATATTCTTGATCGAAATTCGTGTCCTAGTAGAATTTTTTCAATGGGGACAGTTTAGTGATCTGGTCTAGGATGGTACCTTTTAATTTTCCCACGAGACCTTTAAAGAGTTTGTAAAAGATGATAGTTTTAACAAAAAAGGAGACTTTCACCAACTGCAGTTTACGAACCACTGTTATATAGTATCCAATTAGTAACTTTGTATGATTTTTTTTTTTTTTGCATTTAATCAATAACCTTGGACACATTAAATTCCATCCCTAGACACTACTAAAAGCCATTTGTATAAATAATATACACCCCTACATTTACATGAAACTAATATCAAAACTAGGAAAACTGTAGATGTATACTTCAATAATGAAATTCTTTTTGTCGATGTTTTATTTATTAGGAATCAAGTAATTTTGTGAAATGTACAAAACCCCATTGCAGAAAAACTTATCCTATCAGTTGTGTTTATAGTGAGGATTATGGATGATGACTCAACAGAACAGTTTTCAAAATACTTGTCTTACAACACAGTCAATTGAATGTCTTAGAGGACTTAAATGTTCAAATAATTTTAAAAAGGAAAGGAAAAAATAATGTTTGCTATGTGGGATTGATTAAGATACGGACGAAAATAAAGATGTTCATTTGATATGCCATCAGGGCTGTCCCCAAGCTTCATGAATCCCAGTGTAAACAACAAATCGTAAAATGCTCTTTGGAAACCAAAAAAGGGTCTCCGAGGAATTTTGATACAGGACCCACGTAGAATTAGCTACGCCAGTGTATGCCATGTACAGTTCATAGATGGTAATGAAATTATAGAGACCTCTTTCTATTGTGAGAATATCACTGCAAGTTTGAAGGGGATGAAACTTTTATAAATCTTCAACCCTTCCGCCTCAGAATTTCCATATTTAGAATTAAGGCAAAAGGCCCAAAATTTAAAAAAAAAAATGGTTAAAACTTTTGTTTCATAAATGAGATATAAAGGCAAAACATCAGGGCTTTCTTTATCTCTTCCTTCCTTTATCCTGTCAGTGGACACTTAAAAAATCTCACTTTTTCTGGAGGCAATAAGAGGTTTCCTATTTGCCCTAAATGCCAGCTAGAACAGGCTTCTTCCCAGCATATCTAGGACTGGACTGGGAAGATATCCATGATGAGAGAGAGATCCACTTCTAGTATAAGACTTCATTAAAGTCACCGGTTTCACTGATCTGGTCTGACCACAGACGGGAGATTAGTAACAATAAATCTTCCAATACTTTTAGATCTGGGCCGCGGTAGCCGAGTGAACAAGGTATCGGATCGCGTGGCTGGCCTTGTTCGAGACCAGCACCACTAAAAACCCACCGTGTCGAGAGCTGAAACGTCCTCCCATTGGTATAGTTTGGTAGTTAGGAGAGAGGGGGGGGTGCCAGCTCAGGTGTCGTCCACATCACTTGACCTAAGTTCAAAATTACGTGGTCCGTCGCCAAAAGCCATCGTGTAGCTGAACAGTGCGACGTTAATATTTCACTCACTCACTTTTAGATCTGAAAATAGTTTCAATTAGGCTAAGAGCATAGGTGTCTGCTCTGACGGCAATTGATACACCATGGATTTATCGTCTTATTCACTGAGAAACATTTGTGTTAAATTATCTAATCCTGCACCGAGTCATGTCTTAGAATGTGTAATAATGGTCAATTTTTTTAAAAATAACTATGGAAAAACAGCACTTCATCAAATAACAGTAACAAGAGCAATTTGGGATGAGTGCCTTTAATTAACAATACTCCATCGGCTGCAACTTTTGCTTAACCCCTGTTCGAACCTGAATTATTGGAAAAATGTTGCGTGGTCAGATGTCATGATTGCAGTTGATAAGAGGAGATGGTAGAGTTCTTGTTTCGCCATGGACTCAAGTTGTCTACACAAGATACGTACAAAATGATAGTAGTTTCATTATTATGTGGCCTGAGTCCAGTGGGGTGTGACGGAGAATATTAGGGTCCCCCTGCAAAGTCAGATTTTGGGACCCAAGCCAGATCTTACAAAGGATACGTACTTGGCATCCGGCTACTTTGGGCCCCTAGAAACCTGCCCCACCTCACCACCACGCGATGCAGGGGTGTACGTTACGCCAGTGCCGAAATCATTCGCGATTGGTTTTAGAAATATTCTGAACAATTCAAGTGACCTAGACTCCTGGACATGAATTTATCTTTGGTAAACAAACACGGGTGTCACGACCCCGGGGTACCCCAGTGATCCCCTTCTCTATTTTCGACCCTCCATCTTGTCAACCAATTTCTTCTTTTCCCGTCCAGACCACAGACCTATCAATGTTTGGCGCAGTATAGCCAAAACTGGCTCTTGCGCCATAAGACACCAAACTCAACTCAACCCTGGACATGAATCTCATCGAGCATATATGGGACGTGATCGAATGGTCGCTTATTACACAAAACCCTAAGCCGGCAACATTTACACAATTTTGAACTGCTGCAGAAGGCAACATGGCTGAAAATTTCTTTAGTGGACTACCGATGACTTGTTAAGCCAATGCCATGTCGAGTCTTCTGGCAAAAAGAGATCTCATTAGTTATGACATTTCAGTGTGTATAAATATAGAGTAAAATCGCTGGGAAGACGTGATTCTCTTCAGACCTGACATTTTAAATGAGGGGGAGGGGAATTGCGGGTGGTTTGATTTTTCTAATAGTATGTGTTCAGTCCGTAATTGTATCTATTTTTTGTCGCGAATGCCATCCGCCGACTGAGCACCTCCGTCAATGTTTTGATGTAACCCTCCGCGTCAATTGTTGTAGTAGCTTCCATCTTGGAACAGCGTGCGAATAGCACCATCTAGAAATAAACCAATTTACAGTCCAAAAGTCACAACATTTTAGTTAAAACGCGAACCAGCATTTGACAACGAACATTTGTAAAACAACAGTATAGTCAGAAACTGGGGATAAAAGTGAATTTTTATATGTAATATAAAAATTTATATATTATCAAATTTTTATAGCGTAAATTTTTTGTTTCGTTGAGAGGTATACGTATGTGCACTTCGGGTCTTAACTACAACGATAAAAAAAATCAAATTCTTTCCCCAATTACATTTATTTTAATGAGTCTTCTTTGAAAATGGAAGAAATGCATAAAATAATTAAGTTCTCAAATGAAATTTTTCAAAGCAAAGGTGCAGAAAAAATAATTGTATTTAAAATAAAAAACATGAGCTCTAGATTTGTATCTACATTTTTATGTAAATTTGTCTGTCATAAATCGAGGGGGAAATGTCCGATTCTATCATATCGAACATCGCAAAAAAGTTGTGACCCAGCTTTTATTTCACAAGTGCTCATTATAATATCTGGTGTTATACCTCTGTAGTGTCATTTATACCCTCTTTATCTTCAACAAATACATCCTCATCAGGCAAAATTACATCTTGAGAATTCCCTTCATATGAATCATCAGAAAAACAATCATTTGATTCATAATTTCCTTTCTTTCTTTCCAAATTAAACATTCTAAATCAAATTTTGCAATTTTAATAAATTTCTTAAATTATATGTTTACAAATTAAAACCTAGATTGAAGAAAAATATTTTAATTTATGGCCAATTATAAATAAACTGAATCGATCTCGAATCAGCACGAAATATGACAAGATAAATTACTTTGTAAATTTTATGCATTTCAAACTTTTCTTAAATTGTTGACTAGAATATAAGATCATGATATATATATATTCTTACTAAAAATTTAGTGTATAATTATATACATCAACACAAAATAAGCACGCCATCGTCATAAAAAATAATGGTGTTTACGTATTATCGCAACCTATAGGCGACATTACATGAAACGAAGCACATGGTTGCCAATTCAGCGCGTACGAAGCAAGAAATCGTGGTTGCCAACTTGAGTTGATGATACTAAGGCCAAAATAACGATACTATATCGAACTATTGAATATATGAAACGAAATACGTGTTTGCCAATTCTTCGCGTACGACACATACGAAACCGGGGTTGCCAACTTGGCTAATTATTTTGAACGTTAGCATTGTTGCGATAACACGTAAGTACCAAAATAACATTACACACACGTCATAAAAATAACATCAGCCAATATTAATAATGTTATCGGGGAAAAAAATCAAAAATAAGTGGAGGGGAGGGTACCTCTCATTCATCATTGGTATGAGATAATAGAACTAATCGGACTCTAGGCATCGAGTGTGGCAAAGGCTTCTTGACTGTACTCCCGTATTACCAGCCACATCAAATACTTCTTATTGCAGTTAATATCTTTATTAGGGATTTAGAGCAACAAAGGCTATTATCCCAATACCTCTTGTTCTCAGAGAGCAAAAAGATATTCGCTACCTGTGCTTAGTATCACGTTAACGCAGCTTGAGTTGCATGGATTTCTCTAGGAAAGATATTTATCCGAATCACCTGCTTGTACTGGACTTTTATTTAAGAGTCAATGGTCTTATGGATTTTGCCTGAATTCGTCAGTCTCTGGGGGATTAACAATAACAATAGAATCACATTTCACTGCTTATATGAGAATGGTAAAAATCACCAATGAAAGTTATGCTGTAAACCCAAAGATGATCCTGCTAAATGCTGAGCTGAGGGAGAAGCCACTTCAACAAACTATTTGAAATGCCCTTCAAATTTGAAACCTGCTTCTCCCAACCACACTAATGCTTCGAAAGAATCCAATCAGCAGCAACAACAAATAATTCCACATTTTAACAAGCTTCCACATCCACCACAATACATCGACTGACACGCTCCTTTTTTCTAACAGATCTTCCTCTTTTTTCCCCTATTCAAACAAAATGTTTCATATAAAAAAATTACTTAAATCTTTTCAATAATTAAAATATTTCTTAGTTATATTTCAGACTCCAAATTTGATATAAAACAAAGTTTGAAACAGTATTTCAACCCCTTCTTGAGATTTGCAATATTCAGAGTGATGCAGAGGCGGATTAAGAGGCTGGTGGTCTCCAGGGGTCCCAAGTTGATGGAGTTTAGTTATAAGTTCACGTACAACAAAAAAAAGCTTGTGCCGTTGTCACAACCCTGTTGAGGAAATGGCGTAGCTAGCGACCATGACCTAGAGGCAGAAGGGGAATATTCGAATGATCCTAAGAGAGGAAACAATAATGAAGATGTTTTGCACTCTTCACCATCAGTTAAACTACGCATGGAACAGAACGCTTACCCTTCATTGAAAGAAGCCTTTTTGCAAGTTAAATTCAGAAAGGGAATTATTTATTCATCGATAAACTTTTTTATCATACGGACAAGGTACTGGGACAGTCTGTGACCCAACTCGTACTCCCCAAAACCAGACGGCAACAAATACTAGAATTAGCTCATGAATCAGTATTTGGAGCACACTTGGGTATGAGAAAAGTCAAAGAGGGAGAATCCATTATTCCTTTTACTGGTCTGGGCCTTCCCAAGACGTTGAGGCATTTTGTAGAACGTGCAAAGACTGCCAATTGAAGAGTCCGGAAAACCGCAACGATAGGATACCTATCACACCCGTCTCGAGACCAGACTTACCGTTCCAAGTGGTGAATGTCGATATTATAGGACCAATTGAGCCCCCTTCCACACAAAAATATAAATACATCTTGTGTTTGATGGATCAACATTCCAGATGGCCTGAAGCAGTTCCCTTGAGAAGTCTAACTGCAAAATCTACCAGTGGTGCTCTTCTGGAAATATTCTTGAGAACTGGTATTCCGAATGTTATTGCAAGTGACCAAGGGACCAACTTCATTTCTAAGCTTACACAAGAAATTCACAAGAGATTAGGAACTCATCCAAAATTTTCTTGTCCCGAATATCTAGCTAGCAATGGGTTAGTTGAAAGGTACAATAAAGTACTGAAACAGATGCTTCACCACGTGATAAGATCTAATCCAAAAATAGGACAAGCATATTCCGTATCTTCTGTTTGCCTATCGGGAAGTTCCGAACTATACCACTGGTTTTTTTCTCCCTTTGAGCTTATGTATGGAAGACAAGCACGAGATCCTTTGGCAGTACTAAAATCATCATGGTCTGGAGAGATCCCATTACCTACAAATATAATTCCAATCTGCAGTGGATTACCTATAAGAGCTAAAATTAAAGATGGAATAAGTCGCGGAGCAAGTGAAAATATTTGCTGAGAGAAATCAACAGACTTGTGCGGATTATTTTAACAGAAGAACTACATCAAAATCTTTTATACCTGGAGATCAAGCATATTTACTTATCCCTGACTCAAGCTGCAAGTTATATGCTCGCTGGAAAGGACCCAGGGAAGTAATCAAGTATATTCCCCCACACTCCTAACTAGTCAAATTACCTACCTGATGGGAAGAAATGCAGAGAGATGATTAGAGGGAATTAGAGGTCAGAGTTAATACCATTGGAGTTATTTTCGAAAATGAAGAAGAATTTGGAGAAGTTATGACAATCCCAGATAGGGATTATTCAATACCTTTGCAAAAGATGGAAATGAATCACGAGGTGAATCTAGATCACTTAAATCAACTTCAGAGAGATAAAGTCAGGGAACTTCTTAATAAGCTTCATACATTGTTCACCGGTAAACTAAAAAAGGCAAAGGTCGAAGAACACAAAATTTGTTTGATACCGAATGTGAAAAGAAAAAGCCTTATACATACAAAATCCCCAAAGCTGCACAAATAAAGGAGTTGTTGACGCAGGATTGATAGAAGAGAGTAATGCAGACATAGCTCATCCAGTTGTCTGCGTTTCTAAAAAAGACGAGAGCATACGATTGTGTGTAGACTATAGAATTTTCACGCCCGTCATCAAGCCGGATGATTTTTCCATGGAAAACCCTGTTCATCTCATGTACAGTATAGGGAATGCCAACATTATAACGACTTTGGATCTATTAACAGGATATTGGGCAATTCCGATGGAAGAAGAAAGCAAGGAATATACTTCCTTTAAGACACACCGAGCCCAATACCGATTTAAAGTCTTACCGTTCGGACTCAAAAACGCAGCAGCAACATTTCAAAAAGTGATGAATAACGCCTTAAAGGAATTTAGTGAGTTTTCAAGAGCATATATCGACGACATCACAATTTTTTCACCCTACTTTGAGACGCACCTGAAGCACCTTGAGTGTGTATTTACAAAACTAGAAAGTCTTGGGTTCTCGGTAAATTCTAAGGAATGCTCATTCGCAAGAACACAGGTTAAATATCTAGGGCATGTAATTGAAAGCATCAGCCCGATCCAGAAAAAGTAAAAGCAATTCAGAAATTGGTAATTCCCGAAACAAAAACCCAACTGAAAAGTTAGCTTGAATTATTAAATTATTACAGAGATTACATCCCTAAGTATGCAAAAAAACGTTCCTATCAAGAGTTAACAAAAAGAAACACCAGAAATCCTCGATTGGAGAGAAACCCATCAAACATCCTTCTCAGAGCAAAAAAAAGCTTCAAAACCCCCGGGTTATATCCCTAATGGGGGAAACCCTGCCTCATCCATTTTTTATTCTAAATAGGTAAAACTTGTTTATCCAAACACGAGGAAAACAGTTTCCCATTTGCTATGCGAATCAAAAATTGACTCCAACACAACTACACTGACCTACAATCGAAAGGGAAGCTTATGCAATAGTATGGGCTCTGAAAAAATTTGAGCCTTGAATTTTTGGCTCATGTATTAAGGTTATAAATGACCACAACCCTTTGACTTTTGTAGTTAAGAATGCTTCTCCATCATCAAAATTGCAGAGATGAACACTTGCCTTCCAAAAGTACAATCTTCACAATGAACACTGTCCAGGAGTTACACTTGCCAATTCTCTGATGCCTTATCCAGGTTACCCATTGAGAATTCATAAAAATTGTTATGATTATTATTTTTAATCTTGTGTATGCATATTGATTCGTATTAATATTCATTTAAAGAGAACTTTTCACTAGTTGCTAGGAAATTGTCTAACATTCTATATATATATAGTGTTATTTGCATATATATTCTTAGAATTAATTTAATAATGCTATTTTTGAAATTTGATATTCATCGTAGAACAGTTTAGTTTGTTTATTTTCTATTTGAATATAGAGAGAGTCAGGGATGGCTAGGAGAATATTTGTATATCATAAATCTTATTTCTTCTCATTACTATTAGTTACATAGATTTGGTGTGAATTTTCCTATGTGTATTTCTTTGTATGTAAACTGCATTTCCTTTATTGTTTAACATTTTTTTAATAACTCTAGGCAATAATTTTTTTATGTGAATGTGCTGAATTTGTATTTACTTATATGTTTCTAGTATAGTGGTTTTAAGGTAACCCATATTTTTCTATTCTCTAGTAGTTTTATTAAGATGTATATGTGTCTCTGTGTGTGTAGTAGTGTAGCATTAGAAAAAAAAGGGACCGCAACAGTAGTCAGTTTTGAGTTATTTCGGATATATGCTTATTTTGCAATTAATCACAATCTTGGTGGCGACGTGTAGTGTCTGGCTACTGTTGGCGGTAGATTCTTTGAGAGTTGGCGACGTTCCGCATCTGTGGGGAGGGGTTGCAGTTTTGTTGGGTGAAGGACGTTGGCGCTTTGCAACGGAACAGACAGAAAAGAAGGGAGTTCCTTTGTTCCTTTGAAATTGGTACCAAGGAAAGATAGTTTCTTGGGTTTTGTGTTTAGTGCGGTAGACAGCGTTTGTTTTTTGCTGTATTTAGAAAGATGGAATTCAGTTCTTTTGGCACGACGTGCTGTGTCGTGAAGTAAAAAGAAAGTAGATTAAAAAAGTAATAAATACATTATAAGAGCAGCTCTAGTTGCTACACGATTCAAATCGCGGGTAATGATCGGGGTTGCAATATAGGTGCTGAAGTCCACTCAGTGCTTAAAACTGACGTCCATCAGCTCGGAGCCCCTGGTGGCCGTCAGCCGCTTAATCCACCTCGGTCTAGAAGTATACTAATTTTTCATAAGACTAGGATAATACCTCGAATAAATGACTTCAAAATATAAGAGCATTGCACACGTACATTTCAGATCTCTTCTCAAAAAAGGAGGTGCGTGTTATACGGCGAATATACCTAAAAATTAAAAAATGCAGCTTTAAAGTATAGGTGAGCGTTATACACTGGTGCGCGTTATACGCGGGATTTTACGGTAATTCCTTATACTCTCTCTACCAACTTGGGAGGACTAGGAGACTTATTGGACCGATTCTAACTCCCTTTTACGGGTCAAAAAGTATATACCTACTCTTTACATTACAATTAGTCCCTGTTCCAAATTCATTACTTAGTTTTTAACCAACCATGCCCGTTTCTTTCTCTCTCTATCACTCTTATACAATACAAAATTAAAACTAATTCCAATTTTCCTTCTGAGTATTCTAGAGATGCGGAACATTGAGTGTTCCAGTGTTCTAATGCAAAAAAAATTTCCATTTGATAAAAAATCCCAGGACTTCCAAATCTGTTTGGTTAAAAAACTTACAGTTCAACAAGTCTTGAATTACAAATACTATAGCCCAGCGACTTCCAAGCTTATTGAGCCCATGGGCCCCTTTTTGTATCAAATATTTTGCCTCTAGTGAGAACTATTTAAGTGCATATAATAGAAAAAATTACAAATTTCATTTCGATGTCCCGAAAATGATACATGATATTGATGAACATTTTAAAATAAGGCTATTTTATAAATGAACTTTAACAAAAGCATAACATTGGTTATTAAATTTATGCACAAAATATCAATTGTATTCAAAAATACTTACATAACAGCTTTATCTTAATAATACAAAGAATACTTCTGCTTTCAAATCAAAACTCAAGAAAATTTGTTGCATTTACACCAGTGTTCCGCAACCCCCGGTCCGCGGATCAAATAGTACCGGGCCACCCGTTTCATTCCAACTGAATTTAAATTCCTAGTTCTATACACCAAATTAAAAATATCTGTGTTCCATTAAATTTTTTTTAAAAAAAAGGGGCCCCCGAAGGTAGTGACATAAATCTTTTAATGTTTTAAAAAAGAAAAGAAAAACACAGCAACTATTTTCTCTTTCAGTTAGCAGAGCATCTCTACTTTCTCTCGACGGCTTCCCCTGGGTCAAAGCATTCCCTTCTCTCCACCCCATTCGAGGGAGGCAGCATCCGCCCTTTCTAAGAGATCCGGCCCTCTTGGAGCTCTCTTGTTTTGGTCGGTGGAATCAGATTCCTCGGGAGTCAAAAAGGGGTTGCGGGGGCGGCCACGCCTCAAACCTCAAAAACACTGCTGCCGAATGCACGTGTGAATGTCGTTTCCACAAAAAGACGCCAAAGTCATGTGGGGAGAACGACGTTCAGGGGTGTATTCTGTTTCCAAATTTAACCCCAAATTAGCAAAAATGAGTACAGAAACAGATGTCGTTAGAAAGTTTCCTTCGGAAAAGGCTCAGTGAAGAGAAGAAATGTCTTCAACATCAAAAGAAACGTGTAACTTTTAACAACAATACCAGGTCCTACTTGAAATATGGTTTTGTCGGAACAGGTGATCTCACAAACCAAAACCACTCTGCATAGTTTGCGGCGACCATTTCTCTAATGAAGAAATGAAACCTTCAAAACTGCTTCGCCACTTGAACGCCAAGCACCCTGGAGTAAAAGACAAGTCCCTGGAGTATTTTGAAAGAAAAAAAACGGGAACACGAAGGACAGAAGAAATTTATGAGGGCCACCACATCAATAAAGGAGAATGCTCTAAGAGCATCATATTTGAGTGCTTACCGTATTGCTAAAACTAAAAAGCCATTCACTATTGGTGAAAAATTAATCTTGCCCGCCACCAAAGACATTTGCCATGAACCTCTAGGAGGGCCGCTGTGGAAAAGATAGCACATGTGCCTTTGTCGGCTGACACTGTGACTAGGCGTTGAGGAAATAGCCGAAGACATCGAGGCGCAATTGTTCCGGGGAAAGGGTTAATGCATCACCGTGGTACGCACTCCCGGTTGACGAATCTCAGATATTGACAAAAAAGGGAATACTTCGCTTAT
>BMAV01019523.1:0-10776 GCA_019973955.1 Trichonephila inaurata madagascariensis
GTGTTTTCTTTTTAATTTGATCTGCCACAATCAAATCTTTAAATTTTCAAGCGTGGAAACTTTGGATTCTTTAGCCACCATCAAAATATGTTTGCAAGTCAAAATAGAAGTCACGCCAGGTTTTACAGGATCTTTGGTGTGCCGGGAAAACATCTGCCAAAATTTTTTTCTGCATTTAAATTTTAAAAAGCGTTTTAGTAGAATTTGTTTGACTTTATAATAGTCTTGAGCATCAACAACAGATTCTTTTGCGATTAAATTTGAAACTTCAGTCGGTAAAAGACCAACAAGGTACACCACCCACTGTGGAACTGGAACTTTTAAAAATGTTAATTGCCTTTCGAAGAGGTCTAGAAAAATTGTTACATCAGTTGTTTTTGGATCAAAAATTGGAAGTAGCTTATGGAGTTCTAACTTTGGCATGTTGGAGTCTGCAGAAGAAGACACCAGCGCAGAGTTTGTAGTTTTAGAAGTATCAGTTGTAATTTGAAGTTTTTGCAGTTCAAATAATCGTTGGTTTTCTTTATCTCTTTCAGCTCGCAATTCGAGCTCTTTTCTATCATTAATAATACGATTTAAACATTCTTTAGTAAAATCTACATCATAATCTTCACTTTTTAAGATCGCGTCTTTTATGTCAAGAAATTTGAAATTGTCTGGTATTGATATGTCTAGCTTTTCCCCCAAATTCAAGGAGGTCCTGCCGGGACCTTTGCTAAATAGGCCATCGTGAAATGTCACTTGAAATTGATTACAAATTTATTCTTTATACTTTAAATTAAATTTAACCAAATGTTATTATATTTAAATAATAATACAGCATTATACCACATAAAATAATATCTTAATTTGTTACAATATGCGATTCGAAAAAGTTTTCATGAATTACAACATAAAAATGTTAGTTCTTTTCACTTTTAATACACAATCAAAGTAAAATTACTATCAAACTTTTAGATAAAAAAGTCATCAAAATGATCAGAAAACACATTTGAATTATATCATACCACAAGTAAAATAAAAAAATCATATACGCATAAATGAGTTATACTTCGCCAAAACAAAATTTCTTATTAATATTCAAAAAGAAAAATAAGTTATTACACTTTATACCATAAAAACATGCATAGAACTCAGAATTATTCGTTGAACGTTTCGTACAACCTTGAACTGTCTTTTTTTCTATTTTATTTATTTTCGCTTACGCTGCATAAAATATCTCATCACAGTTTCAAAAATGAATCATAGCTTTTAAAATTAATTCTAGCAAGAGAAAGGAAATGGATGATAAGGGACAGACGGGGAAGGGGTTCTTTACTAAGTCCACTAGTTATTAAAACACGTTTATTAGACAAAACAAACACATTTACATACATAACTAGAGAACTAACGATTTGGCATAAGTGCGAAGAAGGATCGGGCGCATGCTCATTACGACCACAGTTCGAAACTTAGCCATCACTGAAGATTGTTCTGTTCGCTAGGGGCGCGATAGTCTCTTTACTGTTAATATGGAAGAGTCTAAATAACGGGGGGTTACATGTTTAAAATTACTTTTAGGCTTAAAATTAGAAAATGTCATTAAAAAATTCATTAATTTTAATGTAAAATTATATTTTTTAAAGTTGAAAATACAGTGTATTCCTGGACAATGTTTTCTATTTCATGTTCTCCTTGAATATTTCTTTTTGATGGGTAAAATATATAAAATGAATCAGGGGCGTAGAGCTACTCTCGTAGCATCCGTATCAATGATACGGGGCGTCAACACGTGTAACTACAGTCCCACTAACAGAGCGCATATATCAGAAAAAGGGGCTCCAAAGGAATTTTGATACAGGGCCCCCTCAGATCTAGTTACACCAATCAAATAAATGGATACTAATTTTCAAATAGAGTATGAATAATTACTCTTTTTATAAATATTATGCAGTGCTTATGAATTTAAGGGCCCATGTAAGTTTAAAGAGTAAAAGATGAATATCTGTTTAACGAATTTTTCCATATAACAGCAGACTTTTTTAGAATTTACTTGACTTCAAATAGAGTGTGTGGTTAATTTAAGTTTTCTATACTCAATCACTTTTGATTGTCTACTAGAGATTTTTAATTGCATTTTGTTTTTGCTCTCAGTAAAATTGTTCCCATCCTTGTATTTTACACATATAATACCTTGCAAGGTGGAGTTTCGGAAATCACGTGTATAATTAAAGGGAAACCTAAATTCATTTTGTCGTTTTCAATCTATTTTCTTCTCGCTATTCACTGGTACTTAGTTTTCTCTGATTTCACAACGGCGGTAAAACACATTTGAGAAAGGCGTAAAGAAAACAACTTTCTAAGCCCTCGGCCCACAAGAGCAACTGGCAGGAAGAATGATTCACTGTGATCTACAAATGAACTGAGTGAATCATCCTCTCCCACTCATTCCTTTTGAGAAAATAAAAAAAGGATCTGAGGTTGCGCGTTTTACGATTCAAACTTTCTAAGTTTAGGAGACTTAAATTAAAGTTATGCAACCACTAATGATCCTTCATTCCAGAGTCACCCAAATACCTGCATACTTTTAAGAAACTATCACAATCATATTATTTAAAGTTGTCATACAAGTGCCTCTCACAGTTCTGAAATTTTAATCTTTTCAATCCACTAGAAATTGATTCAAAGCCAGTTGAAAATTGTTTTACCGCATGCTATAAATAAAATTTGTATATTAGAGTTTTTTGCTCATTAATCATCTTTATCTGCTTATATATTAAATCCATCCGTTGACTAATTAAAATTCCTTTTTTTTTTTTTACTTTTTGGAAATTAATTTACCTATTTATGTAATATCTTTCATTTTGCTTCTGAATTTGAAAAAATTTGGGTTTGGAAAAGCAAGACACAATACGATTCAATCGACAAAAATTGGTCAAAAATTCAAATAAAATTTCTTTTAGCATAAATTATTCTTTATATAATTTTCTAAAATCTTACAAAAAATTTGAAACCTTTAAGTTAAAAAACATTCAGACTTATGATAACTTTTATGTTCGTTTTTATTCACATCTCAATGGCAATAATAAATTTATCTCAGAAAAAAACCTCATTTATCTTCATTTAACATGCTAAAGCTTTTTTTTTTTGCATGAAATGCATGAAAATATATAGTAGTTTGTTGGAACTGTTGTACTATTTCGTGTTAACCGAAGTTTCGTCTTAAGCGTTTTCGCGTTAAACGCATTTCACTGTAATTCATTTATTAAATGAAAAACAATGCAGTTTTTTTATTAACATTTTTAATAAATATTTATAAAAGCTAATGTCTTTGCTTTATTCATTTATTTAATATTGGCAATTGGTTTATTTTAGTGCTTGCTAGATTGGAATTTCAAATAAACAAGCTCACTCCCTCTCTGTTTATGCATCCATATTTTTTGTCTCGGAAAAAGTTATTGTTTAAAAAAAACATTTGCTAACTTTCTTCAAAATTTATTTTTAAACATTACCTAAAGCAACAGATTGCAAAAGTCTTTAAATCAGTCGTGTCAATCTCAGTTGTTACTACATGAACCTTTCTAGTTTGGTTTCTTGTTGTTTGTAAGTTCCAATGTGTCTCGAAAGATGGTTATAAGTTTCTTAAAAACAAAGTCTGAAAAGTAATTTTCTGTGTCGCAAAATGGTCGTTAAAGTAACGTGTGTAAAGATGGTAGCTTAAGTGTCGGAACTAATTTGAGTTGAATGATTAATATGGTGCGGGGATTTAATTTGGATTTGGTTATTTTTGTATTAATAGTGTATAAGAGAAATATATACGAGGAGTGACACAATAAATCAAATCAATAAATCATTGTGCTTTACAGATCAGTTCTCCGTGACAGTATCACCTTCAAAGTAGTTCCTTTCAGTATGCCGCCCTTCTGCATTCGAGGTGCTGCCATTGTTGGCAACGGTTCTGGAACAGGGTTTTGGGAAGTCCTTTTTAGAACAGTCCTTCTCAAAGTTGCAATATTCGCGACCCAATATTCAATCATCATTTTCATAGCGCCACTCATACAATAACAATGAGTTGAATTCAATAACACTATACTTTGACGCTAAAGCGCTACAACACGACTTTAACCTCTGAAGCGCCCGCAACATATATATGTCTCTCTCAGCTAAAGCGTTTATTTCCCCAGACATTATATATACATTGTGTCCGAAGAACGATTTTTCAGTGCACTGCTATCCATGTGAATTATTCCGAAGGCTTTGGAATGCAATAAAAGGACCTTGACAAAAGTTTGCAGAAGGATTTACTCATTTCGGATTATTTGATTCTGTATTCCTTCCCCAATTGCTACATACGCGCGCCTACGTGAAGCGGTTGGCATTGGGAAGCGGAATTGCGTAACTTTTAATCGGTATTAAAGGGATTAATCGCCAAACTACAATTATCAAGATAAGCGTTGTTGCGAACATTATATATGACAAGACCATAAGGGGTGAAATTAATAAACTTAGTATTGTTAGATTAATTATAAGAAACCATTGTGTAGCACTGAAACATTTAAAATTAATATAAATCAGTGTAAATGTATTTTTACTATGTCAAGAAAGTATTTTTGTTTTTTGTTTACTTTCAGTAAATTAATATTTTAAATAATCTTTTTTGTTTCGACCTTTCAATATACTCCTTTTAGAGTTGTCCCATTTAAGGGGAGGCGTGCCCCACAATTTTGAAACCTTTCTTTAGGGAGATTTTCCCGTTTTTTGCCGGAATCTCTCTTCAACTGAGGTCAAATAGGTTCCCTTTCAACAACGTTTAAGCTGGCCGAAAGGAAAAAGTCTTATGGGGCCGTCAGATTAAAGGTATTCGCCGTGTGTACGCTGCGTTAGAAACAGGCGGTGCGAGGATGTGGGCGGATGGAACGGCACCAGGATCAGCCGCCACCGATTCTGTCTTTTTTCTTAATTTTTTTCACTTGAGAGTCTATTTAGTACTTCAAGTAGTACTGTAGATTTAACACCCTGACGCAAATGTGTGCGGTAACCCACTCATATCACGTATTTGGTATGTTTTGGCCTGTAATCCTTTGATCTTCGACGCTCACTTCCGGTTCATCCTCTTCCACTGACCCTCCCTCTATGAATACTTCCTATACCATTCAAAAACATGTGCGCTAGACGAAGTTTCATCTCCAGCCTCGGTTAATATTTGAAAGGAAACTGTTTTTTCGTGGCTTTGATTTCTTAAGTTTCACAAACTTGATGTGATTCGACATTTTTTCGGGCTGGTGCAGTAGCATGTTCACTCAATGACACAATTTACCCTCAATTTTACGCAATGAATTAGAATGAGGAAACATCCACATGGATTGAGGAGGTGTAAGGATGACATCGCCAAAACAGTTGTTGCCAACTCCACTCTTTTTCAAACTACACTGTCTAGTTATTTTGTATCTCACCTTGTACTTGGCTCACAGAAATTATTTTAGGATTAAGAGTTTAATTACTATACCATGAATGTAACATTAGACTTTCATTCCTCCAACTTTCAATATTTGCGACCCAATATGCAATCATCATTTTTATCCGCCCCATACAATAACAACGTATTAAATTCAATGGTAAATATTTTACGCTAAACCTACATTTCGACTTTAACCTCTTAAGTTATGGCGTATATAAACGTCTCTCCGTTGCATTCCCATTGCCCCAGACATTATATATACGTCTTTTAAAAACCGTTTTTCTGTGAATTGCTATCCATAAAATTATTCGAAGCTTTTGGAATGCATAAACTTGCATTCAAACCTTGACTTGATCTTTGCGAGGGATTTGCGCACTTATTTCAGAGGAATTTTGCTTATTATTCCTTTATTACCCTCCCCAATAGACCCCATGCGCTCACCTACGTGTTAGAAGCAATGATATTGGGAAGCGAATGGTGTAATTTTAATCTGTATTATAAAATTATTTAATTATAAACCAGGTTAAAATCATCCAAGATAAATGTTAATTTTGCATACTGTTTTCATATATGATGAGCCCATACGGTTACTGAGTAGAATTAACGTTTCTTGGTTTAGTATTGTTGAATTAATTATGAAATGCATTGAGCAGTACTGATATATTTATAAGTGTAATATATATCAGTGTAAATGTGTATTTATCAAACTTTATTATGTCATTATGTATTTTGTTTGTTTTCTTTCAGAAAATTAACAATTTTTAAAAATAATCTTTTGTTTTCGGCTTTTCAATATACTTGTGCCCCCCTTACTGCAGTATTATGACGTCCCCCTAGGGGGCTGCGCCCCACAGTTTGAGAAACACTGACTTAATAAAAGCTCTATGCATTTCTCATTGTTTTCCGTACCTGAGTCATTACAATTTAAGTCCATTACCAGATTAAAGAAACTTTTTTAGTATTTATTTCAAGATTGTGTGATTTTTTCCTTTCTCACAATAAAGTTGATATTATTGTAAGTGAGCAGCTGCATATTAGGAATGTCAAATTACCACATACGAACCAGATGTTGTTACCCTTAGTCCTTATCTTGGGAAGCCATTGTGAATGTCAAGGCATTTTTGAAATAATAGGAAATCGGCAAAATTTACGCTTTTTCAATTTTGAAGTCTTTTTCCATGGTGGTAAAACCCGTAGAGTTATTAGGATGCTTGTAATTTTTTAGGCATTTTTACTGGACTTCTGAAGGAAATTAGTCATAAACCATTTTTTTAGTCATCGTACCAGTCTCTTTATGCCTATGGAGCTAGCGCATTTAAACATCATTCTTAAAATAGCTACACATGACGAGAATTTTTGTTGTTGAGAATGTGGTTTTATAAATATGCACTAAATTTGATATTAATTTTATTTTCGATCTCTTGAAAAATAATGTTTTCTCTCTACCATTGTTTCTCGAAAGCAGTTCAATACAATACGATCACAATAATCAATTCAACCTCGATGCAGCTTTGAACTTACGTTTCGTGCACCAAACTTGTGAAGGCACTTTAAGGTGACGTTTAAACGATTATCCGCGTGGCTAGAGGTGTAGGTTTTACAAAAAGGAACGAACTTATTTTTAAATTCTTAACATGACTTTATTAAGAATGTGACTTAAACTTCTTACAAATTAGATAATTATATTTGTGAGAGAATCTACTATGAACAAACCTTACACAATAATAGTTATACCGAATCGCGTGGCGGACACTATCAATAATGTCTGCCTAATCCTGCACTTCCAATAATAGTAAGTCTAATGTCAAAATAAGTGTCTACCTTAATTTGATCGTAGCTTCAATACTATGAAGAGGCGTCTGGGGAGCGCGGCACAATGGTATGCACCTTGACCCTAATGGCTTAATCTTCAAAGTAACTTCTACTGGCTGTCAACTCACGCTTGTATCAATCTATCAAAACCGCTTGTATTTTATCTTTTACGAATATGTCACATAGTTTAACAAGTTATAGCACAGGTTTTACATCTTACAAAGTATCAAACTAAGCAAAATCCATTGTAACGCAATGTTGAAGTGTTTAGTTATTGTGCAGCTATGTCGTAGTCATAAATAAAATGTCATTTCATAGTGGAACTTTCACTCGCGCCGCTACTGTGACATTTAAGGCATTGGATCCATTCTTTTGTTGGAGGGTCACAATATTCCTCTTCAGAAGCAGGACATCTTAAACACCATCCGCTGAAGTTGATGCAACTGGATTTATTTTAGCCTGGATTGTATAGACTTAGCAGGCCTATAGGAACTTAGTTTGAGTTTTTTACTCCCCTTTTTAGATTCACGGGCTTCTTTTTCTCTGTTTTTAAAAGTTTCCTGTTCTTCCTTCTGCTTTTCCCTTTGTTCTAACATTTTCTTTGATGGGTGTGCTTGTGGCAATGCTTGGGCTCACTTTTGCTTTTTCTTTTTTCTCATTGTGTTGCTTTAGGCAATGGTTTAAAATAAAAACAAAACACTAACAGACTTCTTTAGTGCATCGTGTCCAGCATTTGCCATATGTTCTACTGGTTCTTCTGGAGGATTTATATGTTGGTTTTCTACTACCAGGGTCTGAGGATTAGCACTATTATTCTCCGGTTTCCCAGCCCGCCAACAACATGTGGTCAGTGTAGCTTTGGAAGCAACAAAGTCATGTTCACTGAACACAAGAGGGATTATGAGGTCTCAATCCACATTTTTAAACCCTTTAACGCCATTTCAAACTGGCGGCTGAAAGCAACTCTGAAGTAAGCGGTGCTCAAACAGCAACTCCCCAATATTTTTGTCTATGATAGTTTGATGTCCTGGATAAGTGACCATAAAGTTGTTGAGCGGATGGCAAAATGTCTTCCTCTGGTCGCCCCCTTTCGAACGACACATTCCCCGATCGATGCACCTCTTGGCCTAGAGATAGAAGCGCGGGTCGAGCGAACAAACACAGAAAAACAAGTGTTACAGGATTTAATAGAATAGACAACATAGTTATATTTAATAAATTCGAAACACAGGGGCTAAGATGACGAGCTCATCATTTTGCCCCGGATTACCAATTAAAAATATTTGTTTCATTTCCATGAAGAAAGTCTATTAGTGATATTTATTCGTGGTAATATGTAGTATTTAAACTAAGTTACTCACAAATATGAAAGGTAAATGACATATCTTGCCCGTATCTGTAGCAGAGCTTATTTACTCATACATAAAAGTTGTATCGAGGCAGCGGTAAACAATCAAAGCTTCACAACTAACACAAAAATGGCAATTTAAGCTTCTCTATACTATTTTTTAACGAATGGCCAATAAGAGAGCCAGTAGTGTTAAGTTGATCTTGCTACCCAGCGGAAAACGGAAAAATTATAACATTCGTCATCTTACCCCACCCTTCATCTTGCCCCGTCTCCCCTACTAACTGGTCATTTATATCTAAATTTTTAATTGAGAGATTGTTTATTAATATCATATTCAGAAGAAATTAAGGAACTATTGGGGATGAACCTTTTAATTAAATGATGAGAACGACATCTGAGCTGGCACCACTCTTGAAATTCCCACACCATGCCAACGGGAGGGCCTTAAGATTCAACAGTTTTAATGTATATCAACCCCTCTATATGGCAGTCATTAGTAGCATCAGAATTTCTAATTTATTCTATTGAAGAGTTGATTTTCTAAAGGAAAAAAATTATGAAGTAATCAGACTCATAACGTGAAAGCACCTGTTTTTGAAATTTTTGTGAAATATATAGAGCTTATATATTATTCTATCTTATATAACCAACTATTAGCAGTAGCAAATTATTTTTTCCCTACTCCAAAGAAAATTGTGATAAACTGAAACCACTTTACTTATATATAGCCTATACACTGTAAGAGTTTCATTACTTTTATATTCTAAAATGATAAAACTTTATATATAAAATCTGATGATTAAAATTGTTACGCGTCACTCCATATCTTGAACCAACATATCGTGTTCACAATACGCACACACCACACACACACATATATATACACACGCAGTGGTGTAACGAAGAATATTAGTGCCCCCCTGAAAAGTCAGTTTTTTTGCCCAAAGCCGTATCTTACAAAGGGTATAAACTTGGCATCACTCAGAGTTTGGGCCCCCTAGAGTCCTGCCCCTCCCGCAATGCGGGGTTTGCGGGGGTGTATGTTACGCCACTGTATACACACAAACAAGCGCACATGCACGCACACCGATTCAATCGAAGGAATGTCATTTTGAAGTAACGGAAGTTGCTGCACTTGAACTTCTGGTGGACTCTTAAGTTTTTCATGTGGAATGATACGGACGAGTGCACTACCAACTCTAATATCATCCTGTATCACCAGGGTTTTAAATTATTAGGCGTATTCTCAGGTGTTGCATTCTTAGATGTTGTTTTTCTTTTTGTGTTTAGCTCTACAAAAATTGTTCAAATGAAAAAAAAAATCTTA
Source organism: Trichonephila inaurata madagascariensis (assembly GCA_019973955.1). Taxonomy (NCBI): domain Eukaryota; kingdom Metazoa; phylum Arthropoda; class Arachnida; order Araneae; family Nephilidae; genus Trichonephila; species Trichonephila inaurata. The sequence continues at coordinate 9,928 of BMAV01019523.1, forward strand.
AGAACATTATTTGAAAAATATGATTTAATTCTTAATATCAAATAACATGTGATTTTTGCATTTTATTAATCTTTCAGTTTAATTATAATTAAATATTTATAATATTAATTTTTTTATTTATATAAAAACAACAAATCTTTATCTTTCAGGTTTACAAAAATCTATACCGTTATCATCTCCGCAATTTCCTTGGCATTTTCACAAAATCCAGTTTATTCACGAGGACTAAAAATCAATTCTAGAACATCGCAATTCTGTAAGTGTGACGTTACGGTTGCTTTTCTTTTAAACCGCGAAGATTGTCCTGGCTGTGTAATTAGGCGGTTATAGTTGTTAATTTGATGGATGCATTAAGTTTAAAAATACTTTGGAAGAAGAAAGAGAAATCCGATTGTTGAGAAACGTCTGAGATATTTGCCAAAACTCTGAATTACGTGACAAGGATATGCTTCTTACATATGTCTGTTCGCTTTAAGATGAACTGTAACATCTCTGTCTTCGATGATAAAATGCTGCTTCATAACAGAAAATTAAAACTTTCTCACATTATGAAACGTGAAGTATGAAATAAAATGAGTTCATTCTTTGAAAAGTTAAATTTGATTGCCGGCTTATGATACAAGTAATAACACAATTAAGAAGGTAACAGGTCGTTTTAATTAAATACTCTTTATGCGATTACAGTGGAATACGTTTAATGCGAAAGCGCTTAATACAAAATATTGGTTTACACGAAATAATACAAAGGTTCTGACAAACTACTATATATATTCAGGCATTTTTTTAACACGATACGAAAATCACTTAACACGAAAAAAATTTTCCTTATGGGGAAAACGAAATACAAAA
>BMAV01019524.1:0-38262 GCA_019973955.1 Trichonephila inaurata madagascariensis
TTTTGAAGGTATAAGTGTTTTCTAATCCCTAAGGTTTTTTTCCTGTTCAAGATAGAGTCGAATTTTTTTGTATATACTCCAAATTTTGTATATATTCTCTATAAAGGTTAGTATGGATTTAGGGCTGAGATCTCTAGTTATTTTTCTAAAAAATGCTGAAGTTGATATTTTAAAAATTTTCGTGTTTTTTCCAGGTTTTTCAAGAAAAATAATTATTAAAAATCAACAAGGGAATAGATTTTCAAATACTTAATAAATTTTGTTTGTAATAACATAAGAAACATTAAAAACCTTAAAATGACTAAAAAATTTTAAAAATTAAGTATTTTATAAAAGTTTGAAAAAACTTCAAAAATTTCCTAATTTTTTAAAATTGTAAAATAATGGCTGGTCAACTGACTTTTCACTTACAGAATCAGCTTAATAATATAATCTAGATATAAAACATCAATTATTTTTACTGTAACTGTCACCAAAAAATATTTTTTTTGAAAAAGGGTACCGTGTAGCCTTAACGCATACAAAAATTTTGAGGTCGATCTTTGCGCAGGCTATTGACACATTAAATTAGATGATAACGAATCCAAAAAAACTTTCATTTACATTAAATTGTGGTCTTTTTCAATTTAATCGCTTGTCTTTTGGATATAAAAATTCCCCAGTTATTTTTCAAATAGCTATGTGACAAATTCTAAATAATTACCAAATGAAATTGGCATAAAATTGCGACTTTTTAATTCTTCAGTTTTGTGAATTGAAGATTGGTAAACAATGTTTTTCATGCGTTTCCCTACAAGAAGTTCAAATGTGTTAGATCTAGGAATCCTGGTGGCCACGTTATTGGACTTCCTCTTTCCATCAATCCCCTGGAAACTTTTTCTCATTTTCAACTTCCAGTACGGTGGCACCCCATTTACTCTGTTCATGTGTTGCAGATTTAAATTCGATAAATCATGCTACAACTTATGCTTTTCTAGCGGTTAAGATATTTGAAATGAAAATGTTGAAAAACGGGACATTGCACCCCTCTAATTTGCACATTTCTCAAAACAGAAATTTTAATTCTTTCTTTATGGAACGTAATAAACCGTCAGTAAAATTTTTGTTTATTCTTAGTAAATTTTTTGAAAGTGTAACCATTCATGCTGGACATCCGGCATCACCATTTCACATTCCAAACTGTGTTCTTTTATTTAATCCTATGGTTTTGCTTAAAACTATAAATGGATTTATATTACTTTTAATAAAATTCTGCCTGCTAATTGAAAGTATTGAGATTATTTTTGTGCGATTATTTTAAATACCTAGTTTTAATGTTGATCTTTTCTTTTTAGAGAGGTTGTTATGAATCCGTTAACGAGCAACTCATGGAACGTATAGTAAGTATACATATGGGTTTTTTTTTTCTTTTTAACATGCTTTTATAAGCTTCACTTTTAAATAACGCGGAATCTTTGAACTCAATTTTTACTCCCTTAAAATGGTCAGATTAATTTGAAATTTTGCAAACTTGTCAAGGACCGATGATAATATAATAATTTAATATTTTTTTTTCAATTGCACTGATCAGGATCATCAGGATTAACGACTTCTTTTTTCCGGTTTTGGCGACTGATACTATTTCTAGATTTGGCGACTAAGACATTAAGTTAGAACCTGAAAGCGAAAACGCCAATGCATATTCCAGATTCTAAAAAAATGACGCATTTAAGATCAATTCATCAATGAATAAATGACAATTTAAAATTTTTTTAAAAACACGATTTTATTGTAGATGAAACTAAAAAATGGAAAACAAATTACAGTTTAAAAAAACTAAAAAACACGCTTTTATAGTTAATCGAACTAAAAATTAAAAATTAATTCTTAATATAAGAATAAAATGATTAACAAAAAAATTAATGTCATTGTGGTAAAAGCGTGGGATGCTCGATTTGAATTGAAATTTTTTACTAGTTCTATTGCAAAATGCTGAGTTGGTGTAAAAATGTAGTACAAAGCACCCCACGCTTTTACCATAATGACATTATATGTTTTGTTATTCATTTTATTCTTATATTAAGAATTATTTTTTACTTTTTAGTTCCATTCACTATAAAAGCTCGTGTTTTATTTTTATAACTATAATTTATTAATGATATATATTAGAATGTCCATTTTAGTTTTTTTGTGGAATGTACAGTATATTAAGAGAATATAATTGGTGAAGATTCATGAAATATACATATTTTCATCACTATCCTCTTGTTCATATTTATAATAGTTTAATTCTCTTTCTCACAGAAACAAGCAGCAACGGGAGAGTTAGGTCCAGAGGAAAACGCAGCAATGGAGACAGCAAGAGTAATAATATTTATCATCTACTTCTTCATATTAATTTAGTGAAAATATAATACCAATATAAACAATATACTTAAGTTTTTTTCCCCTTACCATAAAATGCATAATAATTCATAAATTAACAAAATGTTTTCTAAGATATCAGTTTCTAAAATCAAGGATGTGAAAATGCCCCCCTAGGGTGATCTTCTCTTTGAATATCATAGAGCTTCAGGGGGTACGGGATTCCAACTAAAAATTAGAAGTTTACATGTTTGCTTAAAATATCTTTTATTGAACTTGAACTGCTGAGCGTTTTTGCTTTTGGAATTAGATAATATAGCAGGGGAAGAATCTACGATGAACAAAACACACAATACAAAATAATACCGAAATAAAAAGTAACTCGGACCACTAATAGCACATCTATCCCACCTAATCTCAATTCCAATAATATTACATGTCCTAATATTAAATAGTCAATCCTACCTTAATCCAATCGTTGATCCGCTACTAAGGAAGTTGCGTCTTTTACTCGGGATTCAATGGTATGCACACCTTGACCTATGAAACCTGTCTTCAGGGACCAGCACCGTTGACGTCCTTTCTGAGTGTACCCATCTCTCACATAACTTTTATTCCCCAAATTGCCACTTACTTGCACGAGCCACTGATATTTAAAAACTATCTAATTTGCATCCTTACTTCACGTTTCCGCTGCCCAGGTTTGAAGTTTGGGGAAAAGAGTTGCCATTAATTCTGGCCCCAAAGAACCCAAGGACATGTTAATGAAAAGATGAGTAAAAAAATATATATATTTTCGACTGTGTAAAACCTCTCATTGTTTTCTCTCGAAAATATACATGAATCCTAAAGTTTTAAACCAGCAGTTCTTAAGCATTCGATCACAGCGACCCCCCTTTAAGTAACAACGTGGCATCGTGGACCCCTAAGATTTTTGACCGCACCCCCTCTGACCGGCAAGATGGCAGAGTGATTTAGTACAACCCGATAATCTAAGACAGCGATACTTAACCATCAACCCGCGGGCCGCTTATGGCCCACCGAGCCATTTAAGTGGCCCGGCCTGAGAAATGTACTTAATTAAAAACATTGTATTAAAAATTCTTGGACAAGAATTCAAATATATCAATTTTACTTTTTGCTGTCGGCATCGTACCATTTTTGAATTCATATTCTTTTCTGGAACACGGAATGGTTTGGGACAGAACGATGGCAGACAACAATTTTAGTAGCGACAATGGGTGGAATTCATTTTTAACTTTTTTCATGTCTTTCAAGCGAAAAATATTCGAAGAAAATATATCATTTCAAGACGATTTAGGTTGACTATTTTTTAATGAAAAACAAACAAGGGAGGGAGGGATCAATAATTTCTTAATTTGTCACAAAAGTGTTGTATTTAAAAAATATTAACAAACAAGAATCATTCAATGACACTTTTCCTCCATCTCCTTCAAGAGGTGATAAATTGGATTTCTTGAATAATCTTTGCAACAGCAACAAAGTGTTTTGTCTGTGGTTATATCACAGCGGGATAACAAAGACATCCTATGAAGTTGGATTATATTATTGGTAATCATATAAAACCGTTTTACTGATGTACTTGCCCAGAAAGTGGCGAAGGGGGTGTTTCTTAAATGCTTCTAATTTAGTGTTAGTGACAAAAATAAAAAATATAAAAAAATAATAATTATAAAAAAAGCAAAACAGGAGTTATAATATTTTGATCAGCTTTCCACATTTTAAATTTCCAATGTTATCTTGGCCTTAAAGCATTTCTCCCCATTTATCCCAATGTTGCTGTCCGCTAGAAATAACTAACATATATGCGGTCAGCGTGAAATAGCTGACGTATGTATACGGCCCAGCAGAAAAAGATTGAGTACTCCTGATCTAAGTCTTCCTTCGCTACTTATGCATATTTTTTGAACACTTTGTAGGGGCAATTCGATAAGGAAATAGGGATGAACGGAATCGTTATCATATTGTTCTTAACCCTCGCACATTTGTTTTTTTCTTTTTTTAAAAAAAATATTACGTTGTAGTAATACCTATATAAGTGCACACAATACAAAAACTGAATTAATATTCTTGATAAAAATATATGTATTTGTAGAATTTTTCATTGAGGTGATTTAATGATCTATAATCCAGGACGGCATATTTTTCAATTACACCAGACATTTCAGAGTCCGTAAAAGAGGGAAATCTTAGCATTCTTAAGACCCTAGGAAGGAATTGGGCCCCCCGGGGGTCCACGGACCACAGTTTAAGAACCACTGGCTTAAACACTATTTTAATTAGTAGTCTTGTTTCTGAAATATAACAAACGAGATAAAAAAACCTCTTTCAATAATTTTTCAGTTTATTGAATTAGTATTGGAAGTCCGATCGGTCAGCAACTCTATTGATTAATGCTTTTTCGAGCCTCGATTTCACGAAAGATGAAATGTAGAACTAACTCAGAAGAGTATTAGTTAGTAAAAAGCGGTTCAAAATAACGGTAATGTAGTGGGTATTGAGCGGTCGAACTATATCACCAAGGTAAATGTCACCAATTCACAAAACAAATGAAAAAATTGTTGCCAACTGCTCTCGTCGTTATTATTACCGTGTTTTTAACGTGCGCACGGACAGTTTTGACTACCAGCTGTACAACGTGGTGTTTGGCAATGTCTTTTGGTGGATGGTGTGATACGTAAGTACCAAAATAGCAAGACAATGCCTTTAATCCAGCGATACTCAACCTGCGGCCCACCGTGCCTTTCTTTGTGACCCGGTCATGATCTGTTGCAGTGACAAATTGAATTATTTGAGAGCAATGCATAAAAAATTTAGCGAGAAATTTTATCAATCAAGCAATCAAATATATAAATTTTTTGCTATCAATGTCGTGCTGGTACGAATCGCGAGATAACGTTTTTGATGTGTAACATCTTTCCCTCGGTTGATGGATATTTGTAGTAATGATTTTGTGAAAAGGGACGGAAATGTTTAACATGAATTGACGTAAGCGCGTGCTATTTGATTTGACCAATGAGAGCGTGTTATGGTTTCTCTTTGTTACCCTCGCATCGATGTCCAACTCTAGTAGCCATCAAGCACTCGAGCGCTTGACTCTAAATCCACAATCGATCTGTAAAAATCTACCCCTTAATTGCAAAACCTGTATTGGCAGAGAAAAAAAACTTTTTGCACACACAACTCAGACCAGTTTAAACGTAAGCCCCCCTGGGCACATGCAGCTCAAACTCAATTAATAAATTTAAACTTCTCAAAGCATCATTGTCCGAAAAATTTTAAAAAACTCGATGGTTCATAAAAAAGTCAGACCCGCGAAAAAATGATGTCTATCGAAATTTACAAAAAATTAGCAACTAGCTTCTTTCATAAAATTTGCTCTAATAATCCTTCGATTTTGGATATTGAAAAATATATTCCTGATACTAATTTTAACAGATCCAGCAACATTCTTTCAAATCCTCTTCAATTAAAATCCTTAATTAAATGCATTTCACTAATCTCATCCATGTTGCCCTTTTTTTTTCAACAACCCTTTGGTTAGTGGTTGAGTAGGACTTCAAATGAATTGTCCGGGTAGATTCTCGGGGCTCACTTTTCAAATTTATTTTAAATCACTTTTAATTTTCCTTAAAAAAATTACTCAACCAAATTTAAATGTTCACATTCTTTCCTATTTTTTCTATATGTATTTTTTTTATTAGCTTTTAAAAATGCTGTTTTTCTGATTTAAAATAATTCAATGTTTCTCTCATTTCTACAACGATTGAGTTCTAAGCTGCATTCCCATTGGTCCGACCTCACCCCACCTACTGATCGACATTTGCTTTCATTCTAGGTGCTTGCTTCGTTTTTGAAACTATTTTTCTAGCACTTAAAGCATTTCAATTGTTTTAAATTTTAATTTTTATTACTTTTCTATAAGTATATTTTACCTTTTAAGCATTTTTTAATTAACAAAGGGCAAGAGTCAATTCGTCACTGTCACTCAAATTCTTAATGATAAGAGGTTATTGCTCGGAAGAGAGCTAGGGGACTCGGGCCCACCCAACGATACTTTAAATCCACTTCCAAAACCCAATATTATTAGACTTCACCCAGAATAAACATGTGATCCTTACGCTCAATTCAGTGGCTTAGCGTGGGGCTGCAGAAGGGGCCCTGGATTCGGGCGGCATACAAAAAGGGGCGGTGGCAAGCACTGCGATATTTAAATTCAAAAAATATTTCAAACTCAAAATCGCGCTCGCGCGACTAAACGGGTTTAAACGATTGAAAGTTTTTAATACTGCAAGAACCGGGAAATTTTTTTGGTCGTTTGGAAAATCGCATTCGTTTTTATGTTCCCAAGGCTGTGGGCAATGGGTGCTGTGTGAAGTCAATGATACTAAATATTTGCAAACAAAGGGACTAAATATCCATCAATGTGCTAAAAGGGTACATGCTTTACATGCCGTATTAGAAGCAAATCGTGGAAGACGCTTTAATATATGCTAAAAAAGCTGGCGAAGAGCTTAAAATTTCTTGAAACCCCAAGACGAATAAAGGGGGAAAACATATATTTGGCGAGGGAAAGAAAGATGCTCCCCAACCTTAAAAAAGATGTTTTGGGGGGCGAATAATGTTTTCTTCAAAAGAAAAAGTAACTGCTGAAACCCCGAGAAAGTTTCCCAACAGTTGAAAAAAATCTAGCGAAAAAGGGTATGCTTTTAAAGCCTTTGGGATATTTAGCATGGACGAACTTAACTTTTAAAATCAAGCTCCTCAAAACATTAATGAAGAAGAATTCTAACTTGAGTATTCGTCTACAAACCTTTTGTAGCTGCCCGACCCAGACTGTAAAAAAAAACTCATTAGGTCTTTGGGGCGGGGTTTATTAAAAAGTATCATTGAGGGCCAAACTTGAAGATTTTGTCATAATGTTGAGAATTTTTTTAGATTTTGCCATCAGTAATACCAGTTGCGAGAGAAGCCCCTAAGCTAAAATGAATCAAAAAATTTCTCAAAAAGACTATTCCACGTTAAGGCTAACAAAAATTTTAAATATGCCGGCAACTGAACATGACATACAAAATTGATATTGATAATTGTATAAAAAAATTATGCTATGAAAAAAAAACACGAAAAGTGATTTTTTTAAACAATAAAAAAAATTTAAAGCTTTTTTTTTCTTTTTTTGATTTCCTTGGCTAATAATTTAAGTAGAGAGGCGACAAATTTCCGTTCGGCTAAAGGGGGCGAAAGCCCACGCTACGCCTCTGCCCCCAATTGTAAAAAAATCTCGGACTTACCAAACGGAAATTTTGAAGACGTTATTTCACAAAATTGTTTGGGAACTCATGTTATCAGGGCGTGGTTGGGTTTACGAACGTGTTTCTATACCTAACTTCAATTGCTGCGTACAAATTAAGCGACCGGGCCATAGAGTAGGTGGTGCTGCGATCTATCGCAAACAAAACAACTCACATGTTATGACTCCTCATATGGACATTACTTATCGTCAAACAAGTGGCCTGGGTATTGTTAGTTCCGATATTGGGGACATATGTGTGGCAGAAGGCTTATTTGAAAATGGATAAACAGTGATTTCGGTGGCCGTATACATTTCTTCTAATCAAAGAGTTAAAAAAATTAAAGATTTCCTGCATTTTGTACTTTTACCATACACCGAAGGTGGTTCTGCTCTTTTAAAAAAAACTCAAGCTCAAAAATGAACACAAATTAAAATGTTTCGACAACTAACAGTGGTACTGTTATTGATACTGTTTTTCAATGGTTTTTAAATACTTTGAAATCACAAGTATATGTGTCATATATTAAATATCATAAGTCTATTATCTTTTCTCTTCCCCAAATTAAACAAGAATGATCACTTTTGTTAAAAAAAATTGCATTACTCCTTGCGTTAATTAAAAAAAGAATTCATTAAAGATATAATTATTCGGTAGAAAATTATTTCCGATCATACCCGATTCATTTTTTTTTCAGAATATAAGTTACTATTGCGTATTTACCGCGATAACATGTTAGATGTTATACATCATATGCGACTACTGTAAGGCTAATTACTTTTTTTTTTTTTGTAATTGTAACGGTTAATGATAACAAACAACAGTGGAAAAGAGACCCTTATATGGGTGAAACTAATTTCTAATTAACCCTCATAACTACCAAGCGAAAAATAATTAAAGAATATATGTTACTTCAAGTCAATTAGGAACTTGAATATTTCGTAAGAAAAACATGGATCAACAATTTTTTATTTGTCCTGAAAATATGATATATAATAAAATATAATTTTACTCGTCACTATTAACTACTAAGAATAAATCTTTCAATGAATCTTTTTCTTGAATATCTCTTTCAAGACGAGATAAAGGCACTTTCTTACAAAAATCTTTACAACAACAATAAAATATTTTGTCAGTGTTAATGTCATAAAATGTAGAGGAAACCAAAGCGACCTATAAAATTTCTTACATAGTATTGGTAAACTTATCAAATTGTTAAGGTATCCGACTACGTTCGGAACCATGCTTTTAAAAAAGCGCATAAATGTATACTTTTCATGATATTTAGTGTCACTTAGATTAGAATACATGTATAAAATTATTTTAAGGACATTATGACAAAAAAAAATTATTTAAATACAATATTTTGGCAAAAAATTAAATTAGAATAATTTTTTTTCCAAATGTTCTCCTTTTGTAAAAAATTCTTCTATTGTATTAATATTTTACCTGTATATAGCTCAGACCTCTGTACAGAGGCTCGAATATGAATTTTGAAAAATTCAAATTATTTTCAGAGTTACAATCATTTTAATTAATTTTCGGCGTATTTTCTTAAAATTTCTCCCTTCTATTGTCGTAAAACATGAATAAACCTACTTCCAAGTTATGCGTTACAAAAATTCTAGTTGAGCCTCTGTACATAGGTCTGAGCTATATACTGGCAAAATATGAATACAATAGAAGCATTTTTTACAAAAGGAGAACATTTGGAAAAAAGGTTATTCTAAGTTAATTTTTTGCCAACATATTGTATTTAAATAATTTTTTGTCATAATGTCCTTAAAACAATTTTATACATGTATTCTAATTTAAGTGACACTAAATATAATAAATATTATCCATTTTTACGCTTTTGCAAAATCACGGTTCCGAACGTAGTCGGATACCTTAAGAGTAACATAGGAATTCATACACAAATCGTTACTGTTTCCTAAATGCTTCCGATGTAGTATTTGATAAATTCAGTGATTTGTTCAAGAATTTTTTTTTTAGTAAAATCAAAAAGTATTTAAATAAATTTGAAATAAAAACGCATAAACCGGTTTGAACCAATTTTAAACAAATAATATTGATTTCGGTCTGGAATTTATTAAATATTCTTTTCTACCATTCTACATTTAATTAATTAATGTCTGAAAAAAAAAAAAACCAAATGTTGCGATATTCCGTCAATAATTGAAAGCCTTATATCAATATATGATAAGTGGCTTCTGATTCACAACAAAGAGCATGCATTTTTTTCTTTTTTGCTACTTAAAATAAAATTAGGGATTTTTTTTTTGCCGCCGACAGTGTTGTCGGACTGAAATTGCTCCAAATATCAAAGGATTTTACATCAATAGAAAAAGATCTTGAAGCTGAGGTTGTGGTATGAAACAAAAGCAGCAAACTTCATATATTTTCAGAAATTTTTGATATTATCAGTACTTAACATCATGAAATAAAAAATACTACAACGCTATTTAGATAAGTGACATTGTGATGTTACACTATGTGGTATGGTCGTTCTTTGGTGACCATATCTTTGATTGTCAGCGTGAATTAGAGGTGTGGAATTGTCGAATTTAATAGACATTTTAAAATTCTTAATATGACTTTATTAAGAATATAACTTAAATCTCTAATAATTTAGATAAATTCTAATAAATGAGAATCTAATAAACCAAACACACAGCAATAGTTAAACTGGATTGCGTAACTTAGACCACTTATCTGAATAATTATATTATCCGCCTACTTTCAATTTTGATAATATTACAAGTCTTAATATCAAATACTCAGTCCTACCTTAATTCAAGCTAAGGTTCTATCACGGTACGAAGCACCTGGGCACGCGTGCAATGGCATGCACCTTGTATCAATGTGGCTGATTATCTCGGTAACTTTATGAAGGCTTTCAATTCACACTCGTATCTCTTCCGAACATAACTTTCCCCTAAATTGCCATTCTGCTTACTGAAACTTCGGTTCTTTTAAAAGATATCGTATTTGCATTTGACAATCGCATTTCACTTCTTGGATTTGGTTGGAAAAGATTTGCCATTAATCTTGGCCGTCAAAGAACCCAGAGGTTATGTTACAGAAAAGACGCGTGAGCCCGTCACACCCTCCAAAAGGGAAAACGTGATTTTTTTGAGGGTCTTAAGGGCCCCTTTAGAAATTGTGCCTAAAATTTATTTCTGAATCTCCTTATTTTTACAAGTTTTTTTTTAATTTTTAACCTTGAATCTTCATTATAACTATTAATTTTAAATATTAACTTAAACTTTAATTTTCATTATTCATTTTAAATTGTAATTTTCATTATTATTTAAATTTAATTTTAATTATTCCTAAAAACCCCTTAGTTTAAACTCTTGACAGCCACAATAAATTTTTACTAATTAATTAGACCAACATCAACAGCCATGCATTTCAATTATGGTAGATTCTCACTTTTACCAAATATGGGTAAAACCCCATTAATCTTGTCGATTTAAAAAAAAATTTGCTTCTTTACAATCTTCTTCTGTTTAACATTTGTTATATCCATTATGTTGGATTTACAATTTCAATAAAAAACTCCTTCCTATCCAGAATTCATTGTCAGTGACCCTGAAATAAAAACTTTTTTAGTTACTGGCAAAATCTATATTCACATAATACCAGTATATTTCTAATTTTTATCATTATATATCACTTTTAAATTACAACAAATTTTATCCATATATTTCATCTGGCTCTTCTAAAAATTCCATCGGTCACGCTGCCCGTTAATTTATTGTTATTGTTAGAATCCTGTCTACGCCGGTTTCCTTAACCAGATTACATTAATATGAAACAATACAACAATATATATATATAAACACACACTATACAATTACAAACATTTTTCAATAAATAAATTAAAACAAATAACCAAGGAATTGTCGCATTTCGGGAAAATCATACATCGAAGAAAACCAAATGCATGATTACAATTGTTTTCTCCATCAATTGAGAAAATTTTACAAGTCAAAAGTTCAAAAAATAAAAAAAATACACTCATTGTAGTGTCAACTTTGCTTGGATTTTAAAATTTTTAAAATACCACCCGAGACTTCCTTCTTCAATAATTCTTCCGACCACTTGTTGGAAAGAACATAAAATGAAAACAATAAAACCCCTTGTTTTATGGCTTTTTCGTCCCCTTTACTAGACTTCCAATGATGGTGTGTTGTTAGTTTTCGCTCCTCTTCTCATTTTTTGGTTGCTCTTGATCCCGTCACTTGCCTGATGTAGGGTCTGTAGTTTTCTTTTCGGTTTTTCTGGCTTGATTTGACTTCACCCATTGGGGGTTTGGGACTCCTGGTCCTGTTTCTTCCCGGGGTCTTGGGTTTATACCTTTCACTATCTTGAACCACTACTTCCTTCCTTTCTGTTCCTTCCTACTTATAAAATATTATTATCTGATGACAATGGTCTTTACTGATTTTAGGGTTTCTACGTTTCGCAACTTTCTTTGTGGTCCACTTGACCAAGATCCATCATCTTTAAAAACCTAATCTTTCCTCGCGTTTTCTTTTAATTTTTGTTTTATTACTGGAAAAGAGTAGGTAGTGATCTGAAAAATGGTCCGCCTTATCGGCCCTACCTGTGTGTTTCCCACGTTAATTTGACTTAAGATTTATCCCTTTTCCTCTAACTCACGCTTTCATCAGACCCTTTTTTCCCCTACCTATTGGACTCATTTGATCTTAAATTGTACTTTTTCCAAACTACTGTTTCCTGACTGAACTAATGTTATCCGAGCTACCTTTTTCCTATCTCAATCTCGTCACATTTCCTATAACGATATATTCTCACTTGATCAACATTGAGGGTTAAACCCTTTTTTCCTGACCTCCAATTAAACATTATTATTATTTCTTACTTCTAACACCCTATACGGACCTTCAAATTTTTGTTTAAACTTAGCGCAGATTTTATTGGCTGTTTAACTTAAAGGGTGTGTTTCTAACAAGACCCAGTCATTCACCTTAATTTGTACATCACACCTGCGTCTATTATAATATTTTCCCCATCTTTCATGTTTAGTTTTTGTGTTTCGTCTAGCTTCATCAAACAGTTTTTCAACATCTCGTATTGCAAACTCAGTTCCATCCGAAACCATGACTAATTTTTGAAATGGGGTAATCAACTTTCGACCCAAAAATAATTCCGCAGGGGTTTTTCCCGTCGTTTCATTCACTGCTGTACGAATAGCATAAGCAAACTCACGTAAGAATTGGTCCCATGTATCGTGTTGATCATTTACATAATTTGAAACAGCACCAGTCGCGATTTACGCGTTCGGTTCCTATTTGCCTGAGGCCTATATGCAACAGTCTTCAATGCCTTATGCCCAATCTTTCACTTAAAGGTTCAAAATTTTGGATATAAATTGGGACCGTTATCACTTATTAAATTTTATTGGAGCTCCAAAACGCGATATAAAATTATAAAAGTATCCGCTATTATACGAGCCGGGGCCCTTTTTTAAAAAGGTATTATTTCAGCCCATTTGCTGAAAATGATCGGTAATACTAAAACATATCGATAAAGTCTCATCTCATTTGGATACGGGCCTAAAAATCTACGTAACTATCTCATTTGGATAATTTGATACAATCGGGTTTAATCGACCAGCTGGTAACGGTTTTTTTAATTATTAACTTGGCACATATGGCATGTAGAGACATATTGATCAATAAATTTTCTCATATACGGAAATAACAAAGTCCCCTTTTTTTATGATAAGTTTTAAATTGGCCAAAATGACCTGCTATGGGCTTGTCATGAATTCCTCATGATTTCATGTCTTAAAGACTTTGGAATATAAAACACGCATTTCACCTAACGACGTTGTGTTTTCGCATAAAACAACAAGCCTTCAATTAGACGGAAATCGCGGGACCAATCTCACATATCGTCGCATTAACTGGTTATCTTCCAGGTTTTCTAGATATCTAAAGATATGACCTAATTCTGGGTCATTCTTTTGCTCTGTTATTGACTGTTCTCATGACGTAAGTAATAGATCTCTGATTATTGCACAATTAACTTTCTCTCCTATTATACTTTCAACCGGGTTTCTGGATAAAACATCCCCACCGGGATTTTGAGTTCCAGGTCTATGTTCCATTCTATATTAAATTTCCTAATTTGAGGCCACTTACTCGACAAATTTTTCCATGAGTTAAACGTGTTAAAGCAGTGTGATCAGTAATAACTTTAATAGGCAGTGATCCTAAATATGTTCTGAGTTTATTCAGCGCCCACACTACTGCTAAGCATTCTCTCTTGGTTACCGTATAATTCCTCTCTGCGTTGTTCAGAGTACGCGAAGCAAATACAACTGGTCTTTGCTCTTGATTTAGAACTGCTCCCAAACCTATTGAACTTGCATCTGTAAATAACTCGAAAGGCTTTTTGAAATCCGGCAATTTTAAAACTGGCACCTTTGTTATGGCCACCTTGACTTCGTCGAATACCTTCTGCGCCTCAATGGACCAGAAGAATTTTTTTAATTTTCGTTTAAGATTATGAAGGGGTTCGCAAAGATCAGCATAATTTTTAATAAATTTCGCGTACCACTGGGACATACCCAAAAACTTGGATACCTCCTTTGGGAAATTTCGGGTGGTTTCATCTCAAGTAAAGGCTCGAACCTTTGTCTCATCCGTTTTGATTCCTTCCTTACTAATAATCAATCCTAAATACTTCAATTCATCACCAAACCCAAAATTTTCATTTATCCTTTTTAAGGTCAATCCTGCATCTTGCAATAACGAAAACCTCCCCTTTAAAAGCTCAACATGCTGAATGAACGATGAGGACGAGATGATAACGTCGTCCATGTAAAACACTCACAAACTTCCCTACACCGGTTTCAATTAGGTCAATTGCCTTTGAAAAATTTGGGGCCGCCCCTGATAAGCCGAATGGCATCCCCGGGAAAGCTAAAGTCCACCTTTACTACGAATGCGGTCTTAACAATTTCATTTGGGGGTTTTCTGATTTTGAAAGTACCCATTCTTAGATCAAGAGATGAATTATTGTCGTATAGGGGATATTCGTTATTAAATTATCTATTAACGGTAAAGGGGGTGGGTGGATACTTGTGATCGAATTCAGTTTCCTATAGTCAACCCAAATCTAAATGCTTCCGAAATTTTCCGGTGGTAACCCATTATTTTTTTTACATAACACAACAGGTGACCGTACGGGGATTAATTGGGAAATATGGTTCCTTCTCGTAACATTTTCGCTACAGATAATCGAGATCGCTTGTTTTGCCAAACATACCTGTACGGCCTGGAAAAACTGGTGGACTATCTCCGTATCTTCATGGTATAAAACATGAGTAAGACCTGGTTTGTCTGAGAACACTCCCTTAAAACTAATAAACAAATTTTGGAATTCCTGTTTTGCTTATCCTCCAACTTTGTCTTAGGTAGATCTATTTCTACATTTTCTTCCTCAATTGTTTTAACCACCTTCTCTATTTGTGAATCGGGAATCTTTAACGATTTTCGATCAAAGTCTAAAACAATCTTTGATCCACTTATTAAATCTACCCCAAGAATACATAGGTATTCCAAATCTGTCAACACTTGAAACAACCAAGGTTTTTCAAACTCCCTAATTCGAAATTCAATTCCCACTTCCTATATTTTGACATTTCGCTCCCCGTGCTGTTATCACCTGAGCTCGCGATTTTTTTTCTTGCTTATAAAAAAAAAATTTTTTATATATATTTCCTCCGATATAAATGATTTCTCCCGCTCCGGGGGTCCCATTGCGCTTTCAAAAAAGTGTCATTTAATAAAATAGGAACATATGGAAGTTCCACGGGTGATATCCGGAGAAAAATTTAATCGGTATATCCACTGCCGAGTTCTTTGATTACTTTGAACTTCATTTCTTTCAAAACATTCAATCGTCCCCTTTGCATTCCCATCGCCTCGACTGAAATTCTCACTCGAACCCCTATTTCTCGGTCCCCTATTAAAATTATCATTTCGATCTCTTTCGAAATTGGTATCCCTCCCTTAAAACTCCCGATCACCATTCCCGAAATCTATTCCTCTCGAACCCTTATTACCTTTTACGGTTATTCTCATAGTTTCCCCTAAAATCATTTCTGCCATTATTTGGTCTACCCCAACTAGATTTCTCCCGTTTCTGGTTTTCATCAAATTGCATCCTATGCTCGGTTCGATTTTTTCCATATTATCCCCATTTGCGAACCTCGTTTTTATTTGTAAAAATACCTTTCTTCAAATTTAGCTTAAAACTCCAAAAGTTGTACCTTTTTTTGTGGATTTCGGACCTCCACATAGTCCGAACTTGTGTTCGAGTCTAACAAAATGATCTACCAAGTCCCCCGCGACATCCCTTTGTTCTAAATTTTTGGGTTTTAACAAATCAAACAAAATCCGTTGGCTCGATTCTTTTTCCGTTTGAGGCATAAAACCTCCCTCAAATCTTTCTTATTTCTTATGGGGGGGTGCTTTTTGATTTACTTTTTGGGGCCCAAAAACCTGGCGTATCCTGCACCACTGATCCGAAAATCTGATACCAATTCGGGGCCCCTTCCCCCGGGGATGACCTTTCAAATAAGCACTGCTAAATTGCTAGGGACAAAAAAGACCTCCCGAAATTTTTTCACATTTCCGACCCCGGAAAAACACACTTCTGGAAAATCCAAACCCATGAGACCCCCGGTCT
The DNA here is from genome assembly GCA_019973955.1 of Trichonephila inaurata madagascariensis. Taxonomy (NCBI): domain Eukaryota; kingdom Metazoa; phylum Arthropoda; class Arachnida; order Araneae; family Nephilidae; genus Trichonephila; species Trichonephila inaurata. The sequence continues at coordinate 16,389 of BMAV01019524.1, forward strand.
ATAAAAAATTTGTTGGGGCCGTGATATGGTCGTTTTGGTGACATATCTTATTGTCAGCGTAATTAAGGGGTTGGATTTAAATTAATAGACATTTAAAAAAATTTTAATATGACTTTATTAAGAATATAACAAAACTCTAATAATTTAGATAAATTTTAATAAAAGAGAATCTAATAAAACCAAAAACACAGCAATAGTTTAAACCCGATCGCGTAACAGACCACTTATCTAAATAATTATATTATCCACCTACTTTCAATTCTAATAATATTAAAAAGTCTAATATCAAAAAATCAGTCCTACCTTTAAAAAATGTTCTATCACGGTACAGAGCTGGGCGCGTGAATGGTACACCTTTATCAATGGCTAAATATCCTTTAACTTTTTAAAGGCCTCAATTCCACTCGTATCTTTTTAAAACAAAACTTCCCCTAATTGCCATCCCTTACTGAAACTCTGTTCTTTAAAACACTTATTTGCATTTCACAATTGATTTCCTTCTTGGTTTGGGTTGGAAAGATTTCCTTAATTTGGGTAAAAGAACAGGGTTAGTTCAAAAAAAGACGCGTGACCCCGTCACAACTATCCTGATTGTCTTTGATCTTGTGCTCAAAGACATTAATACAATTTTCTTAGAGTACATGACATTAGCATTTTATGTAATGAAAAAAATACTTAAAAATATAATAAAGCGCTCTAGAGTTTTACAAAATTCCTTTTCTTAAAAAGTTAAGTACTCAAAAGAATTATAGGAAATAAATATCGAAGTGTATAATTCATTTGTCGATTTGTTATTTTCTTTCAGAAATGCCTTGAGCCTAACATCAGTTTTTGCATAGCATTTCCAAATAACTGCATGAGGTAAGATTTTACTATGTCTTTCAATTATTTTATAGAATTGACATCTTTTATCCAAATTGGACTTAGTACTGCTTTTAACCCTTTAAAGGGCAGAGGTTTTTCGACAAAAATCAATCAAAAAATCTTTTTTAACTAACGGGGGGGCACAACTAAGGAGATTCTTTTGGGTAGACTTGGGAAAATGTGTAGTACCCCTTTTGGGGGTGTTCAACCCTCAATATAAATTCCCCGCCGAATGGCCAGCCAATTCAGAAAAATAGCCTTCGACATTCATGCTTGGTTTTTTATACAATTAATTTTTTTCCTCCCGAGTCCCCCCTTTTGTTGGTAGACCCGCCCCCCCTTTACTAGGGCGGGAGGTTGGGGGTTAAAATTCCCCGGATCAACTTTTTTTTTAATTCTTTTAAATTTTATTTTTAAAATTAAATAAATTTATTTATAAAAGTTTTATTAAATATTAAATGATATTTTAAGTAATTACTTTGTATTTTATAAAGTAAATATATATATATATATATTGTTTAAATTATCTATAATTAAAATTATTTAAAATTATTATTAAAAAAGATTTTTTTTAAAAATTATTAATTTATTTTTAAAAACATCATTTATTATTGAAATTATGTTTTAATTTTTATCATTAAAATTATGATTTTTATCATTAAAATTATTAATTTTTTTAAAAATTTTATTAAAAATTTATTATTGAAATTATTTTAATTTATTATTGAAATTTTTTAATTTATTAAAAAAATTATTTAAATACATTTTTTAAAAAATTTTTAAAAAATAAACTTAAAAAAATTTAAAAAAGTTTTTTTAAAAAAGGACTTATTAAATATTTTATAAAATTAGGAAATAATTAAATTAATACTATATAAAAAAAGACATACTTTAGACATTCTGTGAGACCAAGTTCTCTTAAAATCACCGTTATAACGTAAGGGACGTCGTTGGTTGCAAATACTACAAGTTTAACATAAACTAAATATAGCACAGAGTATTAAAAATGCATTACACCATCCAAAAACAAATTATTTACTCTATTTTATACAAAATTCGTAATAATATAAACAATCAACGCCTCCCCGCCTCATCGGGCCCCGGTAAAATTATCAAACTTTGATCGCTCTGTGGCGATTAAAAAAGGGTTTAAAACTCAAAACCCGATCTCAGCAATCTTTTGGACTCCTTCTTGAAAAGGGGGTCGTGAAAATATCGTTTTTCTAATCTTCTATTAAATTTAAATTTTGATGGGGGAAAAAAACCCTTGAATTGCGGGGGCCATTTTAATAGGGTGTTTTTAAACCCCCGGCCCCAAGAATAATTTTTCGGTAGAGATTCTTTTTTAACTTTACAAAAAATTTGACTATTTTGTACAATATTTTTTTTTTAAAGGTTTTTTAAAAATAAATCCATAACTTTTATTATTTTATCAATTTTCTTCTGTTACTGCGAATTTTCCTTTTTTTTTTTAAAATTGGGGAAAATTTTAAAAAACAAATCGTGCACGAAAAAACTGCAACATCAATTCGATACACAAATACACATGCATTGGGGGTCGACTTTTCAAAAAAAAAGTGAAAGGTTGAGAAACAGATATCTCACTAATTAAATAAATTAAACATTATTAATTTGTTTTTTAAAATTTTATCTATGTTTGTATGCATGAAAAACTAAAATATATCAGTCTTTTTAAACTTTCCCCCAAAAAATGTTTGTAATGGACCCAAATCCAATTTTAAAATACATGGGTGCAAAACTTAAGCAACAGGTGGGTTTATTGCCATAACTTCACGAAAATCATCAGAGACATAAAATTCAAATAAGGAAAATTTATGCGTAAGGATGCAAAAGCATCGGCGCTAAAAAAAGGAATACAACGCATACGGTATGGAATCAAAAAAAAACAACTTTAGAACTTTATCGTGACCCCTTTTTTCTACCCAACAGGAAGAACAACAAACAGATGCCTTAATTTATATGCCCCCCCCTTACTTGGCTGCTTTCCCTTTTCCCGCATCCCCAGCTGGTGAACATTTTTTGGGTGGAGTGCCCATTCCTCAATAAACATCTGTTTGGGGTTGTTGGTTGTCTCCCGGGTGATGTGAGCGTGTGGCCGTCCCCAAGCATCCCCCCATTTCGATGGGTTTAAATGGGGAGCACGCGGCCCTCCCTTATATTTCTTCACCAGCAGCTCCTCAACAGCAAAATCGATGTGGCGTCATTGTCATCCATAAAATGAAGTCCGGGCCAATCCCTCGGAAAAAATCAGATGGGGGAAAAACCCCCTCCTAGCGTCTCGGTTACGCCCTTTGAAAAAGGGAAACTCAGTTCCCGAACAAATGCCACCCAACAAGAACTCCCGGACCCCCGAACGATGTCTTTCCCTTTATGTTACTGGGATAAAACCGGGTCCCGATCTCTCCCAAATCAAAACGCGTTGAGAATCGCTTCGGGACTGAACCATCTCATCCCTAAAGGCACACCATTGATCAATTCTCCAGTTTTGTGCTCTCTGTCCCCCTGAAAGGGGGGGCTTCGGGGCCATCTTTCAACGGGAGGCAGCGTTCAGGACGGCGCGGGTGAACAGGCCCCTTTGTGAAGGCGTCTGGCCACAGTAAACCGCTACACTTGTCGACCTGTTGCTGTACAGAGTTTCTGAGCAATGGCGCTTGCTGACTGCTGTCGAACTTTTTTCGCCTGCAGGATGATATATCGGTCATCCCCTGCAGTTGTCGTCCTCGGGCGGCCACACCAACCTTTCTAACAGCTGTACCTGTGGTTTGGAACGCTTTCCAAGCGCGCGAAACGACACTTTTGTTGATTCCGAACTCTGCAGCTACACTGGTGACAGTACGCCCCTCCTCCAGCTTTCCGATCATTCTTCCACGTGTGAAGTCATCCAGATGATTTCTTCTAGCCATATTTCACGAACTGACTCACTGGCACTTGCAGAGAATATGGTGAATTGCGTCTCCGTCCTTCATTTCATTCTACTGTTGAGCAGTGCGCGCCGACATCACGCGTTTTGCGTACGCTCACATCGCTTCTGACATTTTGTTCCTGATATTTGCATACCCATGACGTTTCTACTGACTTACGTGTTCCCTCTACTGATCTCCAGACCTCCTTTTCTGCAATTTCATGGCTATCTGCTAAATTTTTACATTGTTGCTTAAGTTTTGCACACCAGTGTATATTTTTATATGCAGCTCGCGGGTTTGTAAAGTTCTTCAGAATTGACCCGCCAGGTCATTTGGGTTGGCCACTCTTGGTTTAGATCATTGATATTGCAATGTTTCATAGAACGTGGCTGGAAACCTCGAACAGACTCGATGTATTGAGCGCAACTAATGGTGTGCACATTGAAATCGTTCCATAAAGTATTGTAAAAAAAATGATATTTTCTTAATGGAACAAAAAAAAGAGAGAAAAAAGAAGTACCGTAAGTGACTATCTTTATTTGTAATTAATATTTGAAAGTATAGTCCTACTTTTCGGATGTTTTTGGTATTGTAAGAAATCCTCTACAATTTTTTTAACAACATAGATTAAAAGGTCCAAAAAGTCGATTTTTAAATCAAAATTCCTTAAATGGGAAATGAAACAAACATACTCTAAGTAGATATGTGATTTTTAAGAATCAATAAAAAAAAGCGTCAAATGTAAGAAAATCATGGCCTTGTGAAAACTTAACTTTTTAAGATATTTGAATTTTAACTACAGGAAAAGGATAACATTATAAGTACTTATACTTCATCACTTTTTTCTTTCTTTCTTTTAAAGCGTGGGCAAATGAAGAAATGAACACGCCTGGACTACTCAAATAAGTAAGTAAGAGATTAAAAAAAAAAAAATTAAGGGGTGTTGGAAACCGAAAATCTTCTTAATATGCCAATTTTGAGATTTTTACGTTTTTCATATTGCATAGATTTTAACCTTTCTAAAAATACCTTACTTCGACCTCTAGGGTACTTAAAAGCCATAAAAATCTATTTTTAATCATTGAAACTGGGCCACACCCATTTAAATGGTGAAAAATGTAAACAAAGTATATTCTTTTTGCTTAAAAGTTGAATGAATGATGGAAATCAAAACATTTAATCCAGAATTGCTAAAAAAGTATTTACATGGAGGTATACAAAATCCTAAGATAAGTGTAAACAACGTAATATGGTCTCGTGTACCGAAGAAAATATTTATACAAATAGAAGTATTATCTTTGGGTACAAATGATGTAATTTCATCATTTAATATGGGAAATGTATCAAAACCAGAAATTTTGAGAAAACCTAATATTGAGTCTGATGATTACACGGTACAGGTAATGAAACCCCTCGACAAACAGACGCTGTTAAAGGCTAAATACTCATGTTTACTAAAAACAAAGAGAAAGTTAGGGAAGAAAAAAGACTTTAAAGGGAGAGAGAGGATGATGAGTTTAAAAAAATGTAGATCATTCAGAGCAGGGGTGTCCAACACGTGGCCCGCGGGCTGCTTGTAGAATACCAGTACGTAAGTTGCGGCCCACTGACTCTTTTTAAAAAAATTTTAAATATCAGGTTTTTGAAGTTTTTTCAATTTGAAATTTATTTGAAGGGAAATTTATATATATACATATATCTACAATGCATTTGCCTGTTACCTGTTCTTGTTTTAAATTAAATCCTTTATGATAATAGAAATGTTTTTTAGATTAAAATAGATTTATATTTTATAAAATAGTAACATTTGATTTTACTGTAGTAAATTACTTTTTAATTAATTTCGAATTGCAATATGCATATCCTTTACTATGGAGGGCACATGATTCTCTGTGTGAGCGACTTTCGTTTCTCCTTCTCCTTTTCTGTTTGGAGTACCCAAAAAGCAAGGGGCAGTCAGATATGTTTTTAAAGTTTAAAAAAAATATTCAGAATGGCTAAGATAAAGGACAATGTATGCTTAATCGTTTGCGAATGACAGTACTATGAAGTTTCAACAATGAGTAACAAAAGATCAATTCAATAGGAACACCGTAATTTTCAAGAAAATGGCAACTGTAATATTTTAAAGATTATTTGATCATTGCATTATTATGTAGCATAAACATTATATTATCTATCTCTGTATACATGAAAAATAATGAAAACAATAATAATAATTCATTCTTTTTTAAAATTTTCACTCCAATAAATGTTTTTTTTTGTTTCCAAATCTGATATAAAGGTACATTTTTTTATGTGCGGCCCGCGAGATTATAATGTTTTCCCGAAGTTGCCCGCAAGGTCATTTGGGTTGGACACCCCTGATTTAGAGTATAAGGTGGAATATTTTAATAAAAAAGTAATTAAACACTAAAGTTCATTTATCTCAAAATGTAAATTTTTGATGTTCTATGTACTTTTTCTGGAAAACTAATGTTCACAGGTATGTAAAACTTTTATGACATATTTATAATGATGGCTAATATATACTAAAATGAGCTTTTTGTAAGAAACTCAAAAATTTATTTTTTACAAATTTTTTTATGTGAAAAATGGGTCAAATTTCACTATGTTTGGCAAAATATTTTATAAATTATTAAAAAATTCAAAATTAGCTTAAAACTCATTTCAGTATAATGAGAAAGGTATACTTTAATTGTATGAAAAATTTCAAGCATGTACATATAGCAGATTTTGAGAAAAGGTATATCGAAAACTGTTGATTTAACATTGTCGATATGGATGTTTCCTACTTCCCTTAAATACAATAGTTTTAGAAAAAGAATGAAAAACATCAATAGGATTTGAAGTTTTAAAATGTTGCATTTCATTCATGGTATCTTAAGAACAATTTTTTTCCTTTCAAATGGGGCTACGGATTAGTAATTACGATTGAAGACCTGGTACATTGCCCAAGAACTGATATCACTCTTTAATGTGGCACCATATGGGAGGATATCAATTGCCACAAAGTAATTTTAACGCCCAAGATCCTCAAAAGAGGGATGCACCTGAGGTCTGTGATAAAGCGATAATCATACGACAAGGAAGCTGTAAATTTTCTGCATCTTGAAAATCATCCGACTTGAGCTGGGATAAAACCCGCAGCCTTTGACATACAGGACCAGCGCTTCAATACGCCATCCAGCTGGCTCATAGAATAAAAACAGTTTCGTAGACTCTGTAATGGATGGTCTTTAATGTAAGAGGGTCAGAAAGAAGATTTGCCATATAGTCAATACAAATTCTATTTATTAACAACTCTCAATAACGACACGAATTCAACAACCCAAGTTAAGAAATGCACCAATTGATAAATATGGGGAGCAATAGCGAAGTAGACGAAATAATTGGAGATATAATAGTAAATCGTATCACTTACACTTAACATGTTCAGCCAATACACCTTTTTATATTTGAAGATAATTTCTAAAGTAATTTAATTCAAACCGAACCGAATCCAATTTAACCACTAATTGACCAAATCGTCAATTTTAATATTAATCAAATAATCTGCTAATCGCGCTCGTCTAGCTTTACGTTAATCAATCACTGCTATCCCTTAGTAGTCTAAACTCTCTCTCTTTCCCCTCTAACTTGAGTGGCCGCGGTAGCCGAGTGGTATAGGTATCGGATCGTGGCTTGCCTTGTCACGAGTTCGAGCCCAGTACCACTAAAGACCCGCCGTGTAGGGCAGCGATGCACGTTAAATCTGTCGAGAGCTGAAACGTCCTCCCGTTGGTGTGGTGTGGTAGTTAGGAGAGGGGGGTGCCAGCTCAGGTGTCGTCCACGTCACTTGACCATGGTTCAAAATTACGTGGTCCGTCGCCAAAAGCCCTCGTGTAGCTGAACAGTGCGACGTTAATATTCAATCAATCAATTCCCCTCTAACTTGAAAGTTTTATCTTTAAATGCAAGTCTTGATTTGCATAATCAAGTCTTATTTTTTGGAGGAAAGTTTTCAATAAAAAAATATTTAAAGACCCATTACTCCACAAGAGGATTAGTTGGAAGAACAAATTTATTTTATGTAAACTTTCGTGCGTATCATATACTACGCTTTTTACATAAGCAATGGGACATATAAAATTGTTTTAAATGTGTGTGAACCATTTGATTTTTAGACTAACAATATTAGCATTCTAAAAAAAAAAAATTAAAATCTGATGTATACTATGTTACAAGAAATATGTAAAGGATGAATGTAAAAAAGTTTTAAATTATTATATTTAAAGAAAGAACCAAACATTTCGGATTTTAATGCATTTAAGATAGTATCTGTGTTAAATGTAATACATTTTTGTAAAAAATTTTTAAGAAATTATTCTCTTGAAAACGTTATTTAAAAATCACGTTATATATGTACGAGAGTGAGTCGGAAAATAAGTTTCCCCTGCCGAATGTGGACAGAGTTGTGTATGAAATTTGTCACGAAAGTGCTGTACTTAAAAAATACCAATAAACAGAAATCATTCAATGACACTTTTCCTCGAAGATTTCTTTCAAGAGGTGATAAATAGGCTTTCTTGAATAATATTAAAACAACAAAGAAGTGTTTTGTCCGTGGTAATATCACAGCGGTAACAAAGTTATCCTATGAAGTTTGTTATATTATCGGTAATCATATGAAACCATTTTAAATGCTTCTAATTTAGTGTTAGTGACAAAAATAAAAAACATAAAAAATGATAATTAAAAAAAGGCAAAACAGGAATTATAATAATTTGATCAATTTTTCACATTATAAATTTCTAATTTTATCGTGGTTTCACACAAAGGATTACTTCCCCCCCCCTCCCTCATTTATACTAATGTTGCGGCCCACGGGAAATAACTAACATATGTATGCGGCCTACGTAAAATATCTGACATATGTGTGCGGCCCAGCAGAAAAAAAGGTTGAGTACCCCTGTTCTAGGCTGACCGCCATGCGTTGTTCCATATGTGTTGGGGTCAGTTATCTGGGCACCAATCGTGCCGACACTTTCCTTTATCCAAGAATGTCATTGATGATCTTTTGAGGAAAGTAGATGGCATGATTAAAGCAAACCGGCCTATCACCATCGATGGAGAAGTCGAAGTGTTTGGAATCGGACATGAGCGAGCTCAAAAGATGCAAAGCCCTGAATTTTTCTTGGAAAGCTTTTTGAAGCTTATCAAGAGGTATGACAAATGCCCCAAAGTACTTCGTACATGGAAAAATAAAGTTATTCCTTATCTTTAATGTATCATTCTATCTTTTGACTTCCATACACAAATCTGACCACAGTCGATGGGGGAAACTTACTTTCCGACTCACCCTCGTATATAAGATAGTTAACATGCTTACTTCCATTTTGATATCTAAACTTATTTAAAAGGAAATAATTATTTAAGAAGTAACTATCAAGATAATTAATTTTTAAGAAATGAAAAATTATTTGATAATTATTCTAAACAAATCTCATTTTGTCTCCAAAGAAATTTATCTGTTCTTATTTAAGAAAAAAGGTTATTTGAATATTTATTTTTACAAGTCTCTAAAATTATATGCAATACAATTTTGTCAAATTTCTTACGTTTTTCTTTCAGAAAACCTTACAGAAAATAAGAAGCTGATCGAAGAAGAGCAATTTTTAATAATTCTCAATATATTCCATTTTATTTTTATTAATTTTTATTTGTATCACAATAAAAGATAATTATACTTGATCTTTATGATTATATGTTGTGTTCCTGAAAATGCTATGCACATAATGTCAGGCAATATTTCTTGAAATGAACTCTTATTCTTCCCAGATTTTTACATCCTAGATTTTTACTTATCAAATAATAATCATAAAAATTTAATCCACAAAAGACTTGCATCAGTCCAAATAAATGACAAAATTTTCAAAGCAAAAAAAAAACAATATTAAGTGTCCAAAATCAGTATTTGTTGTAGCCCCCACGCACTGCAATAAGAGCTACTGTACGAAGTGGCATAGAGTCAAACAGATTTTGAATGTCTGCTTGTGGAAGAGAATTCCATATTGCTTGCATGGGCAGCAAAAGTTCGTCTTTTGAAGCTGCAGGACGCGGATCATTAGCGAGAGGCCGAACCTCCAAATTCCACACGTGCTCAATAGGCGACATATTTGGCGAATAAGCAGGCCAAGGAAGAAGTTGCATGTGTTGGGCTGAATAGAAGTCTCGAACAGTCTTTTCAACATGTGGGCGTGCATTATGCTACTGAAAGATAGCTCCAGGGATGCCTTGAAGGAAGGGAAGACTTCAGGCTGTAGCACTTCACGGACGTACCTGTTGCTATTGAGATTACCTTCATTTCGTCGCAAATTGGATCGTCCATGATACAAAATTACACCCCGAGCCATAGCTCCGAGTGTTAGGCCACTATGTCGCACTCTGGAAGGCAGAGTTGACCGGCATAGCGTCTTACACGAATGTGGCCATCATGGCTCCATAAATTGAGGCGTGATTCATCTGAAAAGACAACTTGGTGCCAATCAGCTTGCCAGGCTCTGTGCTCATGAGCCCATTGCAGACGCAGCCATCGATGGTTTGCCGTGATGGGGATCCTGTATAAAGGCACCCTTGCACGCAATCCATGGTGCAGCAGACGTTGACGAAGCCGACATTAGTACACCTGTAGCAGTAGACCAACGTGCTGCCAACTTCTTGGAGGGAGCTGTACGGTCATTCACAACCATCGCGCACTGACGTCACCTTCCGTCATCCAATGCCAGTTTTTCGAGTTGTTCGGCTCTCGTCGGTCCACTTCTCCCAAATTCGCATCACTGTGGAACTGTTCCACTGCACTCGAGCTCCTATTGCGTGATAGGAAAATCCTCCTTCTCGAAGGCATATAATCTTTCCCCGTTCAAACTCCTTAAGTTGTTGAAATTTTTCCTTATTTCTTCGTGGAGGCATACTTAGGTCTCACTAAACGTTCGCCACTAACATATAATCATTAACAATTTTCAACATCCCGCTACAGCCCTCTATTTATGCGCTTTCAACATCAGTTCAGAGGGCGCTGCACACGCCATGCATGCGCGGTGGCTCTGAAACTTTACTATTTTACATAACATCCTGTAATTGATATTTGTTGCAAAGTTAATGCATTTAATTCTGATGATTCCTTCACGGTGTTGCATTTTTCACAAACAGCAGTAATAATAATTTTTTATTTATATTTTTTTAATTTGCTGATAATTTGTTATTTTATCTGTGCAGTGAAATATATTCCTAAAATGTTGTGAAATAAAATTATTAGGCTGCAGGGCCCCGGAAATTTGAATGCCTAGGGGCCTTCATATCGATCATTCCGAAAATGTACATAGATAACTAGAGGACTAACATTCATAATAGAATTAAAAAGATCGAGCACATGCTCGAACGTCCTTACAGTTTCGAAGCTTGGGCATCACTAAATGTTGCTCTACCCGATAGAGGGCGTGAAAGTCTTTCTACTGTTAATATGGGAGGAGTCTAAACATAAAGGGTGTACGTATCTAGAGATTATCGCGGAACTAATATCGTCATATTCTAAAAGTTAAATCTTTATACTTCTACAATGGTAGTCGACATTGTTTCTATTTTTCTTTAAAAGAACGTAGTGCAATTCGCATTAATTATCTCTCCTTTCAACTGCATCCGAGAAGGGTGTTATATTTTAAAGTGGGAAACTCGGTTCACTTAAGATCTTGAATGTTCTCTTGAAGTTCTTCAGAAATGAATGTATTATTAAGACAGTAGCAAGAAGAATTGATAGTAAAGAGAACAAAACCATTTTTTAAAACAAATTATCTCTTATAGAGTACTCTACAAAGAAGTAAAATATTTCTATCACAAGTTTAATTATAAAGAAGGTGAAAAATTTTTGGGTGGGCGTATATTTTCTTAATGCATTAATTTAAAAGAATAAAATACATTGCTGTATAGAATGCTGATGTATTTTTCTTAATTTAGACTTTGAAAGAACTTCAGTATTTTGTTTTTTTAAGTTAATATTTTTTACCACGTACTAAATACTGTATGCATATCCCAGAGTCATTTATTACGACGATCTGTTTGCTACAAGGCACGAATTATTTTACTTTCTCAAGTTGTGAAAGTTCATATTTATCACCCTATGCAAAATATATCCAGTTAATGAAGTTTCGAAAAAAGAGATGTTAAGTTATATTTATCTATTATTTTTTAGACTAATCAAAATAGTTTCCAAATGCTCAAGATTTATATAACAGCTACAAAACCTATTATTGCATATTGAGAAAATTACTACTCTATCTTTGTAATTTTCTCAAATGTTAGAAAAAATATAAACCACATGATACACAAGTAAAACAAGTAATAAAAAAAATTTGATTCCAACTTGAAAAACAAACTGAGCTTTTCATACCTGGTAGCTGAATTATAAATGTATACTGTCACCGTCTATTGCCTTCATTCAAAACAAATTTAATTTTTCTAACAAATAAAATTAAATTAATTAATTTAAGTTAATTAATAAAAAATACTTTAAAAAAACTGTATTAACATCAAGTGTCATCCACTACAAGTTCAAAAAAATGTATTTATGTATTTGAACTTGAATGGGACGAAAATATATATATTTTTTAAGGATTGAAAAATTTGAAAAAGATAAATATCTATATATATATATATATATATATTTATGTATGTGTAGTGGGAGAGTAATCTCTATATTTAATAGTAAGAATTGGATAACTTCGTAAAAAGAACATGATACAAATATTGTGGAGTTCCAAAACTTACTTATCCAAACTTCCAAACTTTACTTAAAGTTAAGACTACGTTCGGAACCGTGATTTTGCAAAAGCGTATAAATGGATAATATTTGTGATATTTAGTGTTACTTAGATTAAAATATGTATATAAAATTGTTTTAAGAATATTATTATAGTTAAAAATTATTTAAATACAATATTTTGACAAGAAATGAACATATAGAATGACCCATTTTCAAAATATTCTCCTTTTGTGAAAAATGCTTCTATTATAATAATATTTTGCATGTATATAGCTCCGACTACTCTACAGAGGCTCAACTAGAATTTTTGAAATATATAACTTAGAAGTAGGTTTATCCATATTTTAAGACAACAGAGGGGAGCAATTTTAAGAAAAAAATTATTTTAATTGGTGGTAACTCTGAAACTAATGTGAATTTTTCAAAACTCCTATGTAAGACTCTCTGGAGAAGTCTTTACTTAAAATAAGTGAGATATTATTACTTCAGAAGCATTTTTTATAAAAGGAGATCATTTTGAAAAAATATTATTCTAAGTTAATTTTTTGCCCAAATATAGTATTTAAATAATTATTTTTCTGTCAAAATGTCCTGAAAACAATTTAATACGTGTATTCTAATCTAAGTGACACTAAATATCATGAAAATTATCCATTTATGCGCTTTTTTTAAATCACGGTTCCGAACTTAGTCGGATACCTTAAGCGTTTCATGTTCATCGTTCAAGTTTACTTTCGCTACCATGACTAATATCCATCATTTCATCAGGTTCTTCAGGTCTTGATAAGTTTCAACTTCATCCAATAAATGACCACAGATGCCCATTTCTTTCTTTATATTCTGTTCATTTACATTTATAAACTTTAATGAGTCGTACAACACATCTATCAAAATCACTAAGTCATTCAGAGGGGGAAAATGTAGTTTGTTTATAGAAAATATTTTGAAACAAAAGTGGTTGCGTGGGGAACCCGGTCCCCCAAAATACTTTAAGGTATCCGACTACCCTAAAATCATGATTTTTTTCAAAAATTGACAAATTTGTTTTATGTTTTTATTTTATAGACCATCTTATTAGCTTAATAAAAATACCAAGTTCTTTGATTTCCATTCACTAGAACAAAAACTACAAATGTTTTAACTAAAGAAGATACCGTAACTTTACACAAGATGTCAAACTTTAAAATGCGTTTTACTGGAAATGTGTTTTTTTCGAAAAACTAAACGCGGACAGCGATTGCTCAAAAAGTTTTGAAAATAATTTAATGAAAGAAACTTTTTGTAAATGTTTTGTATAACAGTATAGAAGTATTTTGTTCTTCAGATTTATCAATCACTGTATTATTTCAAAATTTACAGTCCTTTATGTGAATATAAACACTGTTTTTTTAAGCAATTTCATATAGTCACTAAGATAGAGGTCTCTAGTTTTTGTAAAAATTAAAATATCAATTATCCTGAAGGTCATTTCAAACATGAATAACAAAGTAACACATTAAAATTGAAAAATTGAGAATTCGTTCGAAAAATTTTTGTACTTAGCGTACCCCGTTTATGTAATTTTTTGTACATTTTTACCAGTTTTTCCCGTTTTAATAATAATAAATTTTTTTCTGTTTTCAATTTTACGATTTTTTGCTTAAAATATACTAAATAAACCTAAAAATCACAAAAAAATCCCCATATCTTCATTTTTTCAAAAAAAAGTTGTCGCAAGTAGTCGGATGCCTTAAGGTATCCGAGTACATTTTCAACCGTGATTTTGCAAAAGCGTATAAATGTTAATATTTATGATATTTCGTGTCACTTAGATTAGAAAACGTATATCAAATTGTTTTAAGAATATTATTACAATAAAAAATTATTTATGTACAATATTTTGGCACAAAATGAACATAGAATGACCCATTTTTAAAACGTTCTCCTTTTATGAAAAATGTTTCTACTATAATAATATTTTGCTTGTGTATAGATCCGACCACTGTACAGAGGCTGAACTAGAGTTTTTGAAATATACAATTTAAAAGTGGATTTATCCATATTTTACTACAACAGAGGGAGAAAATTTAAGAAAAAAAATGACGATCATTTCTTCAATTGGAGGTAATTCTGAAAATAATGTGATTTTTTTCAAAAATCCAAGTTCAGACTCTCTGGAGAAGTTTTTAATTAAAATAAGTGAGATATTATTACTTCAGAAGCATTTTTTATAAAAGTAGGACATTTTGGAAAAAGATTATTCTAAGTTAATTTTTTGCCAAAATATTGTATTTAAATATTTTGTTTTGTCATAATGTCCTTAAAACAATTTTACACATGTGTTCTAATCTAAATGACTCAAAATATCATGAAAATTATCCATTTACGCGCTTTTTTAAAATCACGGTTCCGAACGTATTCGGATACCTAAGTTTGTAAAAAGAGCTTAACACTCCCAAAAAAGAGGGATATATGTAGCAAATACAGTTTAGTTCCCATGAAGACTGTCATATAGGAGGATACTGACAAGTTCATTGTTATTAAATAAACTGTTTACCCAGAATTAAAGATTTCTTCAGCCCAATGATACTTTGTGCCCCGCGGATTCCTCCCGAGTTATAAACTTATTTTAAATGGTAATATAACTATATATTTAAGTTAAATAACAACAAACTTTCCAGATATATTACTAAGACTATAAAGATATCTTCCATTTTGAACAGCAATTTTTAGCCACCTGAATAGTTGTTTATAAATACAGAATGTGAGTATTCTTTATGTAGAGGAAACCATGTGATCGACTTTAGAAGACGGTCACCTCATTATTAGGGCCTCTTAAAAAACCGCCGCAAGGAAAAAAGATAATGATCCTCTAAAGGGATTGTATACCAATTAAAAATTGTTCAATTTCAATTTGCTTATCGCGGGGTATTCGAAAACAGAAAATTTTATCATAAACTTTTTTAACTTTGAACAATCAACATTAATTAAAAAAAATATCTTATACCTTTTTTTAGTAGAAATCATAAAAAAAAAAAAATCAAAATAAAAGCTAAGAAACCTTGATTTTCTATGATAACTTTTTATGTATGCTCGCACACGTCAACAAACACAAAACACTATTTTCTTCTAAACTGACTGATGAGATTTGAAAGAAATTTTCTGTAGTTAATATTATAAAAATATTTTTTCCATTGGAACATCGTCAAAAGATAATGAATTTTATGGTAAGATTAATTAAATATATAATCGATGCTAAAACTTAGTTCTTTTTAAGCTATCGACAACGACGGCGATTTTGTAGAACAGTGAAAAAATCGAAGACTATTATTACGGATACCCAATGCTTTTGAAAAATCGCAGTACATTACATGAGTAGGAAACGAAAAATAATTTTTTCTTTGAATGTTGAATATTTTTTTAATCCTTTTATTCGCTTTATACCATTTTTCATTTTTCATTTAAAACTCATACATATAGCATTATGTACTTGCCTAGACTCTTTATAGTCATTCTTTTCATTTTAAATTATGTATATATTTCAGTTTTCCTTACATGAACAATTGCGTGTAAATTATGACTGTATTCTGAACATTTCCTACTAGTTTATTGTAGCCATTATAATTATTTCATTTGTTATACAAAACAAATACTATAACAAACAGTTGAAAGGAAGTAATATTTAGAAAATTATCACAAAATTTGCTGAAATTTATATGAAAGCCAAACAAATAATACAATACTCTTCTAGAAAAATATTAGAATTATCACCTGATATAATTTTACACGCGCAATATATTTTTTAAAAAAATAGTTTATTTCTTGTTAATTTTCAAATAGAGGCTATCTATATATATCGCCTACACTACTTGTGAAATACATTTCAAGAGACTGAATAGTTTGAATGAATTTAACTATTTCTGTTATATTTAATTGACTACTGCTGTTAGAGATGAAAAGTTTAAAAACTTTTCAAGGATTCCTCTGGTTGTTATACCAATTCTTGTTGATTTTAGAAGTTAAATGCGGGACAAAACGTGAGATGTTTGATTGTGCTTCTATTCATGTTTGCGACTGCGGTAAATATACACAATTATTCTTTTCGAAATTTATTGGACCCTCGTTCCTTTTAAAAATAATTCTCGTTTAGTTTTATTCCATTACATTTAATTAATACTGAAACTTGCATTTAATTCTATAAAAATATTTCTTACAAATCTCAGTTATGTTTTAAAATATTATTTCAATAGAACTTGTTGCATATTACTTTGCGAAAAATTAAGAGAGTTTTATTGCTATTTAATTTACATCACCAGTCCTTCTCAAACTTTCAGTATTTGCGACCCAATATTCAATCATAATTTTCCTCGCCGTCCCCTGTACAATAATGATGTGTATAATTGAATAATACTATACTTTGACGCTAAAGCTACACTACGACTTCAACCTCTTAAGTACCACCGGCGTATATAAACGACTCGCTCACCCAAAGTGTTAATTGCCACGACCGTGTATATACGTCTTTCCAAGGTACAATCTTTACTGTGCAATGCTCTCCATAAAATTATTCCTGTGTTTTATACAGTGTTTGTTTACATTTATAAGTATATTAGTGAAAATATGTATTCTTTTTGTATTATCTCAGAATGTATTTTGTTTGCTTACTTTCAGTAAATTAATAATTTTTTAATACTCATACTCATATTTTAATACTCATACTCATAATTAATAACTAATAATTTTTCAATAAATTACTATTTTTTTTAATAATCTTCTGTTTTCGACTTTTCAATATGCTCGCGCCCCCTTGTAGATTTATTACGCACCCCCCCCCCCTTAGGGGATGCGCCCCACAGTTTCAGAAACGCTGTGTTAGAATGAAAATTAGATGAAACAATGTAAAATGTTCAAATATAAGTTTTTAATGACTTTTATGCATAAATATAATATACTATTTACAGTGAAAATATAGAAATGGATTTTTTGGAAATTTGTACGGTAAATATGGTTGCACTCATCTTTGCATAAATATACACAACGCCAACTTTTAAGAATGAATAAAACTAATAACACATGACGATCTTGTAAACATTTCCAATTACTAATAATCTAAAATAAAAATTAAATAGTTGCTATGCATAACAGTTGTTAAATTTTGAGGCGGATTATAATGATATTAATCCGCGATCATAAACGGAGTGAACTATTAAATAAAAGTCTGAAAAACTCTAAACATTAAATTTATCATCATCAAATCAAAACAGTTAAATTCCCAAACATGAACCTATTAATCCAAAATTCAATCATGTTAACAACTTAAGATATCCAACTGCGTTCGGAACAGTTATTTTAAAAAAGCGCATAAATGGATAATTTTCATGATATTTATTATCACTTAGATTAGAATACATGTATAAAATTGTTTTAAGGATATTTTGAAAAAAAAAATTATTTAAATATGCAATACTTCGGCTAAAAACTAAAAATAACTTTTTTTAAAAATGCTCCCCTTTTGTGAAAAATGCGTCTATTATAATAATATTTTGCCTGTATATAGTTCAGACCTCTGCACAGAGGCTCAACTATGATTTTTGAAAAATTCACATTATTTTCAGATTTACAACCCATTGAAATAATTATCGGCGTTTTTTTCTTAAAATTTCTCCCCTCTGTTGTCGTAAAACATGGATAAACCCACTTCTTATATATTTCAAAAATTCTATTTGAGCCTCTGTAGAGAGGTCTGAGCTATAGACAGGCAATATATTATTATAATAAAAGCATTTTAAATAAGCACATCAATTAAAACTTGCAAAACATTTAGAAAAAATTGCTCAATTTCTAAGAGCAAGTGTTATTATCAACATTACCTGCTATCATTAACAAATATTACTTTTATTCAGTGCTTGTTTTCCTTCTTTTCAATCAATAGCAAATGAACAACACTTAAGTAGGCCATCTGAATATCAAATGTTTCCAATGTTTGTTTTCTACCTGATCAAAAATTGATTTTCAGCCAAATATGCCTTGCGATTTTAACCCTTTCCAGGTTCATTTCATTTCTGCATTGTGAGTCAAAAAACATGTAGTTATACTTATTTTCAAAGAAATATATCTTTTTAAACATAATAGCACCATTTTCATTCAAAATTTCCTAAAAATCAATGTAAACAAAATCTGTTTAAATAAAGTTATTCACCTATAAAGTTGGCTTTCTTCATGGCAAAAATCATTAGTCTTTGGAGTCCATTCCACACTAACTATAAATATAAAGCTTAGAATACCTAGCTTTCATCTTGAATTATGAATTTCATTTACATATTTTGCACTTTCATAAATGATTATGAAATTATTAATCAAAATTTGATCTTGTATTATAAATTAGAAAATACGGTATTGCACGTAAGCCAACATCGCAATCTGGACAGTAGAATCTTGTTTCTTACGCTACCTTCTTCTCTGTACTGTCTCTCTTTGAGCAGCAAATAATACACTGTGGCGTTAGATTAAATTTCGTCTTTGTTGGAGAAATGTAGCCACAACCAAGTGTCTTTCAGACAAGCGTGGTGGAGGGTGCTCAGAAGAAGAACGTCCTCTTTTTGTAGAAAATTGCACCGAGTGGTACTTTTCAATTATTCGAAGCCATAAAAAGCTCATGTGAAATAATTCGGGAAAGACTGATAGCACAGTGTAAATTTAACAGTGTAAACTCACGGACAAAAAAAATTAGAGCACGAATATGGAGTCATGAAAACGAAACGAAATTTTACAAACGTAATGACTACTTTGATATGATTAGAAAATCAAAGAAAAAGGATAATTTATTTCAGAGAAAAATGCAAAAGAACGGAGAATTTAATACCTTGTTGAACCCCTTCTATATAGCTCGAAATCACTATGCTATACGATCGGGCATTGAGGCATACAAGTTCTGTGTGATGTCTTGAGACATTTCATTCCATATTTGCTGTAACCTTGCCTCTAGTTCAGTGTTTCTCAAACTTTCAATAGTTGCGACCCAATATTCAATCATAGTTTTCCTCGCCCCCCCTAAAAAAATAAAGCAATATATTGAATTAAAAAATACTATACTTTGACGCTAAATCTACAATACGACTTCTGCCATCACCGTATATAAGTCTTCTTAACTCATCCAAAGTGTTAATTGCCCAGGACATATATATACGTCTTTCCGAAGCATGATCTTTATTGTGCACTGCTATCCATAAAATTATTCCGAGGGATTTGGAATGCAATAAAAGGACCTTGACAGTGTTTGCAAAAGGTGCGCTTATTTCAGAGGATTTGTTCATTCCCTTTCTTCTCCTCCCCCAATACATCACATACGAGCCCCTACGTAGAAAACTGTGGTATTGAGGAGCAAATCGCGTAACTTTTAATTGGCAGTTTTGAGGGTTTAAATATAAGTCGTTCAAATTATCAAGATACGTGTTAATTTTTGTATTTAATTTTGTATACGACAAGCCCGTGGGGTCCCTGATAATTAATAAACTTGTTCTTAACTTATTAATGTTAAATTAATTATAAAATACGATCTACAGTACATTTATTAGTATATTATATCAGAGTAAATATGTATTTTATTTTTTATTATGCCAGAATATATTTTCTTTGTTTACTTTCAGTAAGTAAATAATTTGTTAAACAATCTTTTGTTTTCAGTTTTTCAATATGCTTACGCCCCCCTTGTAAAGCTATCACGCCCATCTAGGGAGCGTGCCCCACAGTTTGAGAAACGCTGCTCTAGTTCGCTTAAACTCGTGGGATGCCCGACTCGCTGTCCCAAATGATCACAGATATGCTCTATTCGAGACAAATCTGGGGATCAGGCAGGCCAAGGAAGGGAAGTAAATGTGCGGAGAGAGTCTTGTGACACCCTTGCCGTGTGATACCGAGCATTGACTTGTTGAAAAAAGGCTCCCGGGAGCCATTGCATGAATGGCAACACTGATGGTTGTAGGATGTCATGGACATACCACTGGGTTGTCATAGTGCCACGGATCAATACTAGGGGTGACGGTGAATTGTACGCAATGACACCCTATACCATCACACCAGCTGCGGGAGCGGTGTGTCGCTGTAAAGAAATGGCAGGATTGAAGCGTCCACCACGGGGTCTCCATACATGAACACGATAGTCATCATTGCTGAGATTGAATCTGGATTCGTCACTAAAGACAACCTGGTTTTATTCCGCTGCACTCCAATTTCCTCGTGTGCGGCATCACTCCAAACAGAGGCATCGATGGGTGGACGTCAAGGGCAGCATACGTAATGGGCGCCGCTATCTCAAATGTCCTTCAGCCAGACACCTTCGTATTGTTCGATAAGACACAGGGGACCCTAGTGAAGATACTACCTGTGCCTGGATGGCGGCCGATGAAGCAGTTGTCTGTACGCGTGCATTTCTTATGATGTGGTGGTCTCGACGACTGGTCTGCCGAAGGTGTCCTGAGCCTGGTTTTCGTGCAAGTGACATCTCTCTTATCCACTGGTCCCAACACCTCCTCACAACACAGAGCAGCCTAATTGAGGAGCTACAAGCCTAGCTGACCACCCAGCTTCCTTCATGCCAATAATTCTCCCCCTCTCATACTGCAACAGCTGCTCATATTGTCTATAAAATAGTGTGATGGCATGTCTACCTCTTCTCTTCCCTTGTAAACTTTTCAGTACACTCTAACAAGCTTTGGTTATCTGTTTTATACTCCACGAAGAATGACGTTAAACGTCCTCTACCGGCTATACGTAATGCGCAATCACGCTGCATTTCTAATCATTTGCATCTCTCCCCAACATGTACCTTCATGCCAAGTTTCGTTACGATCCCGTGATTATTTCTTGTTGCGCTAATTTTTTTGTCCGTGAGTGTATGTCAAATAATGTCAGTTCCTTGCGTGAACCTGATCCAAATTAAAATTTCAGACGCAAAAAATCTGTACTGAACTTTGGGATATCAATTAAAAATTTCAGAGTGAAATTTTGCTTTTGTTTCAGGTATAGCGGATGAATACTTCAAGTGCTTTAATCTCGCTCCAGTTAAAGTAAGTGAACCAAAATCCTTGTGTATTTTGAATAATCTTGATTTTTTTTTTTTTTTTTCGTATTTTATATCCTTGTATTTTGAGAAATATTTCCTTATAATACAAAATTTTAAATTACAAAGAAAGTCTCTTAGTTGAATGTATGAGTGCTGAAACAATTGCAATCATATATAAATAATTTTTAAATTACTATTTGAAGTTTTTATTATTTAAAATTATTATTTAATGTTTTTATTATTTAAAAT
>BMAV01019524.1:38272-54067 GCA_019973955.1 Trichonephila inaurata madagascariensis
GTTTTTATTATTTAAAATTATTATTTAATGTTTTTATTATTTAAAATTATTATTAAACTATTATTTAAAGCTTTCATTATTTAAAATTATTTTTAAATTATAATTTAAAAATTTTTCAAAATTTTATGTTATATTTTTGAAATTATTATGTAACGTAATTAACAACTTGTGCTCTTCAAAATATGACACTGTATTTAAAAGTAACAAAGTACTGTAAAATATTTTAACATGCAAAATTTGTCTCAAATAAACTGATTCAGATTTTAAATCCTTTAACTGTCAAGTTATTTTGATGATTTGGGTAAACAAATTGTGAAATTTTTTTGAACCGAAGAACTTCTAACCTTTGAAATCTTCAGTAAAGTGCTGCCATCTATTGAATTGAGGGCACATTAACTTTTCCCGAAAATCAGTCGGGTTTGACAAAGAGATGAAGCCGAAATAAACGTCTCCCGATATATATTCGGGTAAAACAATACGATGCACTCAAAAAAAATTACCTTGAGTTATACTCGGGCGTGACATTTTCGAACACCAGTGCTGTGCCCGAGATTATCTCGGGCATGACAGTTAAAAGGTTAAAATTATAGAAAAAGGATTCTGATAGACACCAATTTTCCATATGGATTGTGGTATACATAAGTGATATAAAAAAGCTTTTGATAATTTTTCCTAAAATTGTAGAAAATGTATTTGATGGAGACAGTTTATTTTCTTTACTATTTCTTATTTAATGGATCTAGCGTCAAGATAACTAAGTGATAAGTATAATGTAATTTTTTCAGTAGTATTTAGAAAAAATTCCATGCTCTTGCTTTTACAAACACATAGGTACTTAAGTGAATATCGATAATTTTTGAAAAATAATCGATAATCACTTTTTTATATTTTCTATAAGTTCGAATATTTCTGTTCAAAATGATATATGATATGAGGAAATACGATAATTAGAAGTATTTTTATTTATTTTTTTAATGAAGCTACCTACTCCTTGACGCGCATCAAATGAGCTATTTTAGGAGCACCTGTGTTTCTCCTTGCATAAGTTTCTGATGAGCGCGAATCGATATGATGTTTAAGTAGAAAAATTAGAGTTTATTGGGCTTATCCAAAAGTGAATGAGTATACTGTATGGTGTTAATAACACCAAATGGTCAGTGATTCCAGATCAACATTTATTGAATTAAAAACTCTAAAATAAGGCATAAATATGGATATTGCACAGTTCAATTTGAGTCATGTAGCAAAATTAATGATCTTCAAACATTGTGATATCGAGCCAAGTTATAACTGTGAGTCACGCTTCAAAAATTTAGATGCACTTAGGATTTGTGTAGCCCAACGAAAACATCTTAAGATCCAAAGAAAGGCAAAATTGTTAAAAATTAAAAGTCTTTTGTAGACTTATAGGGTAACGAAAATGCTTCCTATGCTTCTGGAAAGTACTAAAAAAAGTAAATGCTCAATAAATTAAAAAATTTTATTTTAAAACCTGTTTTCACAAAATGTAATATTTTTAACTTTGTGTACCTTTTTCTCAAAAACTACTCCTTATATAATCCTTAAATTTTCTGTGAGCATACTTTTAACACGTTTACATAATTTAATGGAGGGAATTAGATATATATCTGGCAAACTTTTTAGATAAGACTTTTTAAAACTAAATGTGTTAGGGGAAAGAATGGGACATTTTCTTAAAAAAAATCATTACTGTAATTTAAAACCAAAACAGGACAAGACCCTTCGTTAAAGTTTTGTTGATAGTACACATAACCTGCTGTAAAAGTTTTATTCTTGAGAAGTAAGTAGTTTCTGAGGAAAAGATACATAAACTTACGTAATTTAACATGGGCTCCAATGAACATGCCGGACATCCTTAAAACAAAACAAAAAAGGGACAGCTCCAATTAATGCAAAATATAGAAAATAGTTGTGATTTTCATTTACTCGTCCTTTTTGGCAATCTTAATATAAAAATAATGCAAATATTTCTTCGTGGATAAACATGTTTATGTTTCATAATAGATGAAAAGATTCAGGGTTCGAAATACAAATTCCAGATTTTAATTATGTGCTTCACAAAAACCCACTATCCTAAGAGAATCCGGAACCTTTACCTATTTTGCTGAAATGAACATCTTATAGTGATAACTTGTCGCCGTACCTCCTCCTCATGTTGGTTGAGGTTAAGATCACGCTCATTACTTTGATTCCTGAGGGGACCCGAACTCAGTATGGGTGATGAGGCAATTAAAGTGATCTCGAAATGATAAAAACAAGATCTGCTATAAATCACTGTAATAAAGTTAAACACTAGAAATGAATACATGACATGCGGACAAGAAAAACAAAATAGTAAGAATCAATTGTTATTTATCTGAAAAGAGGGCAACCTCTTGGACATGAAAAAGTGATAATATTTTATGATCTTTTGCTTACATGTAGCTGCACAATCAAGATTCAGGAAGTTTATGTGACAATATAGATCTCTAAAATCTTCTCTTCTCTACCTAGGCTGTTCTTAACCTCCTCGGTGCCATAGGTAGATCAAATTGTTATCCCCCTCCCCCGTACACTATTTCCAGAGTATCACCTTCTTTCAGTTTTTACCTTGCCAGTTTTAGTTAGGGACGGATTTTGCCTTAACTCTCTTACTTTTTTCCCTTTCTTTGTTTTTGTTCTTTGGAGAGCTTTTCCATTATTCCCCACCTATAAGCCTGCAGTGCCCCAGACTGACAACCTGTGAACCTCACTTTACCCGCTGAGGCCCGTGGGAACCTCAGCTTTACATTATATACGCGACTTGTTTCTGTGGGGAAGAACGAAGTACCACTCAAATCCTTCATTTTTAAAACCTGTTTATTAAGGTCTTAGCTTAAACACAATGCACAACAATAATAATTAAGTTGATCTAGAATGAGAAGACGCAACACGTATTATCAAATAGTCGCGTACTTGACCACTGAATCTAACTTTATAGATTAATTCCTCTATCACTAATATACGACTATTCCTTATAGCTTATATAAAATAGCTTACCTCTATATCCTAGGTAATCAGCTACGTTATTTATCTGTTCTGATGTGGCTTTAATCCGACAGTGTTCCTTATGGCCTCGAACCCACTTTTGGTTGTGTCAGTATCAGCACGACTAGGCTATTTCACGGAGTTAGGCTTCTAACTTTATCTCAAATCACTTTACAGCTAACTCTCTACTTAGCGACCACTTCCCACTCAGCAATCACTTCTGCGCGTAGACATAGACCCAGACGTAGACTCCGGTCTACTGCTAATTTCCAATACATATATGATTGAGTTGGTTGGAAAGAATTGCCATTTCGGCCCCAAAGAAACCCCAAGAGGACATTAATAGAAATTGCGATGAAAGCCCCGTCACAAACCGGCAGCCGTAAGGAAAGGATAGTGACACGATTAGGCCACATTTCTTACCTTAAGGCATCCCGAACCGCCCACCTACCTTTTGTAAATTAGTATAGTAACTTAATGAAACCATTTGCAATTTCAGTTCAGCAAATACATTAATGTGTGAATTATTTTCAAATTGTTGTTTACCATCTTTTTCGTCGCTTATCATTTTACTCTTATACTTTTCGACATCCTTTTTTTCGTTAGGTCACTGTCATTGTCGTTGTACGTGTAAAGCAAAGATTTTCTTCGAGCTTTTGTCATTACAAAATTGCTATAATGACATCATTATAATCAATTTCAATTATAATATCATTTTGAGTGCATTGCAACATCAAACTGTTTAACTTATATTTTCCACAGTAGATTTCATTTCAGTCCTTGCTCTCTCAACAGCAAAAAAGCTTCTCTCTTCTGTTCAGCTAGTCACAGGAACGGTCAGTTCAATTTTCATTGCGACTTCTAAATTTGGGAACATTCTATTCATTTCTTCATTCCGTCCTTGTAGAAAGATTTTGGTTGGCTGCGTATCCAATTGTGCACGGCCGCCTGAACTTCGACATCTGTTGAAAAAGGCTGACCTTTTAATGTCTCCTTCAATTTTAGGAGCAGCCAAAAGTACAACGTGCCAAATCTGACCTGTAGGGAGATTATGGGACCACTTTGAATTTCAGTTTTCCCATGATGCCCTATGTTTGTGCACTGAAATTCGGCCGTGACGTTTCTTTCCGGTCTGATTCTGTGGCCGCGGTTGTCTAGTGTTCAAGGTATCGGATCGTGGCTGGCTTGTCACGAGTTCAAGCCCAGAACCACTAAGGACCCCCTCCCCCGTGTAGGGTAGCGATGCCTATTAAATCTGTCGATAGCTCAAGCGTCCTCCATTGGGTGTGGTGTGGAAGTTAGGAGAGGGGCGAACAACTCAGGTGTCGTCCTCGTCACTTGACCATGATTCAAAATTACGAGGTCCATTGCCAAAAGCCTTCTTGTAGCTGCGCTGTGCGACGTTAATATTCACTCGTTCCGGTCCGAATGCACGGATGTATTGCTTGAGGGGCCGTGATGTTGTACGGTACCTGTAAGAATTCACTGTCAATTCTTCAAACAGAAATTCCACGTAGTGCACACTACTTGCATTCCTAGTGATGGGCGTGACTTTTGTTGCTGATATTACAGTTTTGAATTTCTTGACACTCTGAGAACCCTGATAAAGATATTCTATGTTTTCTGGCTCATAATGATGAATCCAGGATGTCAAAGCTTAGGCAGCCGTGTGCAAATGGATACGCAGCCAACCAGAATCTTTCTCCATGGACAGAATGAAGAAATGGATCGAACGATTGAACAAATGCGAAGCTGTTAGTGGTGACTATGTTGAGAAATGAGTTAACAATATGAAGAGTAATAAATTTCCTTCATTCTGATACCTTTGCTATTATTTTACCATGTTGGAAACTTATTTTATACTATTGGAGACCTTACAAACCAATCCTCCCTCGCACATTCCATCAGTTTGACTACTTATATACAATTCAGAAATGAAGTTCAAATTTGTATATTAAAGACGCTGTTTTAGCTGAAAGTTTGCCTGGACCAGAGAAAACCCAAATTAAAAAGGACAAACCTCGCACAGATTTCATCGTAACAAATTATTACTAATCACGTTGCATAACATAATTTTTTTTTAATACAATCGGCTAATTTCCATTTAAGATTGAGAAATATCATTTTAGTATTATATCGAGGCATATCATCAGATGTATAGCTTAAAATGAAATTCCTGTTTTAAGTCAAAGCTCATTTTGAGCAACAAAGGAGATTTAATGTTCCACGTGACCTTTCTTTCATAACATCTTACGATTTCATCTACACTGCTGGCCACCGTAAATGCAACACCAAGAAAGACAAGAGATAGCAAAACAAAATTTATTTTGTAGACAACATGTTGACCAAGTATGATGTGGTGATTGACGAAGAACCTTTGGACAATGCGTGCTACATGTGATCGCGCATTATCCTGAGGAAATATGGCTGTGGCTAAGCCCTGAAGGTAAGGAAGGACAACTGGCTCCAACACCTCGGAGATGTAGCACTGGCTGTTTAAAGTACCGGCAATAAATACTAGTGGAGTGCTAGAGTGATATCCAATACAGCCTCATACCATAATACCCGGTGCAGAACCAGTGTGGTCTGTGCATAACGCAGCTGTTCACCATCCTCTCTCCACGGTGTCTTCAGACTCGAATCCGACCATCGTGGCGTTGCAGACAGATGCGTGACTCGTCAGTAATGACAACTTCATTCCATTCTGCCACCCACATCCTTCTTTCATCGCACCATTGGTGGCGGAGACGTCTGTGGTTTTGCCTCAAGGGTAGACGAAGCAATGGACGTCTTGCGGACAGACCACTCTTCTGTAAACGGCGTCGAATGGTACGCGCAGACACTGAATGGTGCGTTACAGACTCAATGTGCTGTGTTATGTTTCGTGATATGACTCAGCGATCAATCACTACCATGCGCACAATTTGCCTGTCTTCACGTGAAGTGGTGCACTGAGGTGGATGCGATCGACCACGTCGGTCCGTCGTAACCTCTTGCATCCAACCGTCACATATCTGCATTACAGTTGTTTGGTTTCGTCCAACACGACTACCGATTTCACTGAAAGATAATCCACAATCTCCGTAGGCCACTATCCTTCCTCTGTCGAACTAGGATACTTGATCAAAAGCTGATCACTCTTTTCTGTTAGACATAACAAATCGTTTTTTGAAAAAACCACAAGAAAAACGCAATGGCCGAACTTGAAATCGTCGAAATCTCCAAGCAAATAGCGCTTTGAGGTGGTGCCACAGGTGCGCATGATGTGTGTCTGTGCTGAAATTCTAATCATTTGCATATCTCACCTCCGCTAATGCATGTTGTAAATTTCATGTTACTTGCATGCTTCCTTCAGGGTGTTGCATTTACGGTGGCCAGCAGTGTAATATTAAAGTGTATATATAAGGAATACTTTTTAAAATAATATTACATAATGTAATGTTCATACAGGGTGTCCTCAAATTCAGTGTACAAATCTGTAGGGGAGGCAGAGAACATAGCGAGGAGCCATATTTACAAAGGAAAGTGTGAGTGGAAAGCGATAGGTGGCGCTGTAAGTGAGCTCGCAATGTCAGAACATGTGGCTTCCTCATTTCAAACATAGAAAGCCTGTGATGAATATGAATCATTATACGAATGTCGAGTTAGCGGATATCCACTTTATCTATGACCTAGCCAACGGAAATGGAGGCGTTGCTGTTCAGTTGCAGGGGAAAAGATATCCAATGAGGTGTCAACCGAATCATCAAACGTTCACTCACACTCGCATGAGAAAGTGACGGGACATGGATTTTTCAGAACCACGATTGACGACACACCCGTCAATTCTCAAATGGGCCTGGTGGCATGAATATCCATCGCTAATGCTACGATTCCTGAAACACCAGGTATTTTGGAACACGTTTGCCAATCCGTGTCACGTCGATGTTGTGCGAGCATACACGCCAACGGCAACAATTTCAAACACCTCTTGGGATGCTTTAATGTCCTACTTTTAATTTATTATTTTGTTTTTGTAATAAAGCGATTTACACTACATTCTGCATTGGGGTCTTACTGTCTTTATGTCTCTTTATCTCGTTAGGGTTAAGTTTCCGTCCATGCTTTCCTATGTAATTATGGCTCCTCAGGATGTATCTACCTTCCATCCAAGTTTGTACATTGTGATGCACCCAGTCTCTTTTCTCTAATTGCTAGAAAGGTACGCCGACAAACGTGGGAAAGATCCGTTCGTCTCCCTAATTGCTGGGGAAAATGGATGGTCAAAAACTCTTACCATTTTCCCATGGGAAGACCGAGAGAAGAAAAAAGACGCCGGTACAATGTGCTATCGGTTTCTCACGGATCTGTGACGACAGCGCGTCTGGAGGACAGGTCTCTCACTATGCGCCCAGACAGACCCTCACTCTAAGAGGCCGACAGACAAAAGATCAAAGGAATAAGCTGTGAGTGACCATGAGACACTTGGAGGTTTAACCCTGTGACGGCTCACGCGTCCTTTCTGTAACATAACCTCTGGGTTCTTTGACGGCCAAGATTAATGGCAAATCTTTTCCAACCCAAATCCAAGAAATGAAATGAAAGTATAGATGCGAATAAGATAGCCTTTAAAAGGACAGAAGTTTTAGTAAGCGGGATGGCAATTTAGAGAAAGCTCTGTTTGGAAAAGGTAGAAGTGTAATTTGACAGCCTACCAAGGAATCATGGATATCTAGCCATTACTACAAGGTGCATACTATTGCACGAGTGCCCAACAGCCTATCTGAAAGTGATTGAACCGTTGAAGAATTCAAGGTAGGACAGATTATTTGAAATCAGTATTCGTAATATTATTAGGATTGAGAGTAGGCGGATAATATAATTATTTAGATAAGTGATCCCATTGCGCGATCTGTGTTAACTACGGCTACGTGTTTTGGTTTATTCTCACTTAATATAAGTTTGTTCAATATATAAGAAATTTAAGTTAAACTCTTAATAAAGTCATATTAAGAATTCTAAAATGTCGATTCATTTCGAGAACCCCACACCTCAAATTCAAGCTGAAAACCCACAAAGATATGGTCGCCAAAGAGTGACCATATCACAACCCTTTAAAAGGGCACACAACTAAAATACACTTTTCGGTGATAAAGTACTTGATAAACGTAATATTCTCATCCTCTATAAACATTATTTAGTCACAAAAATATATCTAATCTTGGGTTTTTTCCCTGGGGATGGCTAGACGTTATAGTCACTGAGCATTTAGGACATTTAACTTACTTTTCAGGACAGAAATAATAAATCGTATTATAATAAACTTTTTTATGAAAAATTAACATTTATGTAATAACTATTTCAATAACAGTTAAATACAAAAGTATAAGTGTAATTTAATTGTAACTGAATAAGTTTACAACACATAGAATACTTGGAAAATATATAGAATACTTAGAATATACATTGAACTTGGTATATATCCACATTTTATATTTTATTTAATTTTAGTATGAAAAGTTAGAAATAAAGTAATATTTTTGAGAATTTAAATTCGTTATTTTCCAAATTTGATGAGCTATTTATTGTGGAACTTAATAATATGCAAACATTTCCTCCTAGCAGGAAAGCTGTAATGAAGGGTTTTTGAACCCAAGAATCTTGTACCACATATTGTAAACAAAGTTTGTATATATTTCCCACCCCCCAACATTCTCACGTGATTCTAAATGCTCTCTCTCTCGAGTACAGGAAAAGCGAAAATTTCTAGGTCATTTTTCTGTTCTAGGTGGGCAGTGGATAGAGCCTCTATCCACATATTAAAGATTTCCAAAAACCTAAATAAAACCTTTTTTTTTAATTGTACAATTGCTTAATTCATTCAGATGAGAGAAATATATTCTTAAGACTTGTCGAAATTTCTTTCAAAGATCAGAAATTTTATTTATAGTAATAAAAATATAATTTGTAGATTTACACCGAGAAAGACTGTTTTTAACTACCCATCAGAGGACATGAAATGCACAAAAAGGTATCGGGCTGTCATTCGTATTAATTTTTATGCGTTTTAGCTTCAATTAACGCATATAAATAGACTAAATATCCAACACCCACTTAGAGAAAAAAATTTTAATATGTGGCTAGACGTATTATTCACTGCCCTCTGAAGGGTTAAAAGGGAGCGCGAGAGAGTTTTAAAAAAGACTTTTACTTGAGAGAATCTGGAAGAACCCTCTTAGTTAGGGAGTTAGCGAATTAACGGAAACGAAGGCAACTTAGAACCGAGGAGTTTCGAGTTAGCAAAAGCACGGGGAGATAGAGCCAGCGAGCTTCTACACTCTGTGTGGAGTTACAGAAAAGCGAAGACTTTCTGTAGTGAACTGTGGAACCTTTGGCATATCAAATCCCTGAAAGTATCACTTTGATAAATATGTTTATGTTAGCAGTATAAAGAGTTTATCGCGAAAGATGCTCTATATCTGTAGATCCTTTTTGCAGTTAGATTGTACTGGAATATTTTTTTGATGTGTGTGATTTCCTTATTTTAATAAATAGTTTAACCCACAGCTTTTAGAAGTCATTACAACATGGACACCTTGCATATTTTAACATATAAATCGTAATATTTGGAGCAATAAAAAGTACATGCCATTAATACAGCGTTTCTAAAACTGTGGGGGACAAGCATATTAAAAAGTTGAGACAAAAAGATTCTTTAAAAAAAAATATTAGTTTACTGAAAATAAACAAACAAAATACATATTCTGACATAACGAAAAATAAAATACACATTTACATTGATATATTACACTTAGAATTATATCAGTGCTACAAATTGTATTTTATCATTGATTTAACAGTACTAAGTTAAAAACAAGTTTATTAATTACCAGTGACCCCATGGGCTTGTCATATATATAATTTAAAACAAAAATTAACACTTATCTTGATAATTTTGTACGGTTTATAATTAAACCTTGACTGTCGATCAAATGTTTCGCGATTCGCTTCCAAATGGCACGTGTATTTGATGTATTGGTTTAGGGGGGAGGAATAACGAAGCAAAAATAATCTGGAATAAGTAAATCCTTCAGATTCAGTGCCCGGAAAAGATCGTACTTCGGAAAGACGTATATGTACGTCTGGGGAAATGAACGCTTTGGCTTAGCTCGGGTATATACTCGGGTTTGTATACTCGGGGGAGGGGGTTGTTTAAGAGGCTAGAGTCGTATCGTAGTATTAGAGTCAAAGTATAGTATTATTGAACTCAATAAATTGATATTGTATGAGGGGGGGGGGGGCGGTAAAAATTAAGATTAAATATTGGGCCACGAATATTGCAACTTTGAGAAGCACTGCATTAATAAAAGAAGAAAAATTACTCAGAATATTTTAAACAAATGAAACCGTAACAGTTCAAATATTTAATACACATTCTCATATATGGAAAGTGGGAAAGCATATAAAAAGTATGAATTGCTTAATTTATTAAGCAATTCACATCGTATCTAATAAAACAGAATTATGATTAAGGATTTAATTAGTTATATAAAATTAAGAGTTCAAATATTCTAAACAGAAAATTAAATGATTAAGTAATGAACGTAATTACCTGGTATAGAGAATTTAACTATTAGAAAGTACAATTTATCTTGTTTCACGGATTCGTAAATGTTTCATCCCATTAGGCAAAGGAGGTAACACAGGCTTGGTTTGATGAGTTTTATCCTGGAGAATACAACTTCAAACAAGGCATCAATCCCTTTAACGTCAAATTATTCTGCAATAGAACAATCATTGAACACGTAAGTTAAAAATAAAAATGTTAACATTAATTTTTATAAATTGAAATGAACCGATGAAATTCTAGGTACTAAATTAATAATTATTGTTACAGTTGTTTGAAATCTACCTTAAATTGGACAGCGACATGAGAATATACTTGGTAAAACTGGTTTCCTTTTCTTTTTTTCTTTCTTTTAGAAACTTAATTTTAAATTTTCTCTATATGTTTGATTAAATAACCTTTTAAGGTATCCGGCTACGTTTGAAACCGTGATTTTGCAAAAGCGTATAAATGGATAATATTTATGATATTTGGTGTCACTTAGATTAGAAAATGTATATAAAATTGTTTTAAGGATATTATTACAATAAAAAAATTATTTAAGTACAATATTTTGACAAAAAATGAACATAGAATGACCCATTTTCAAAATGTTCTCCTTTTGTGAAAAATGCTTCTATTATAATAATATTTTGCCTGTATATAGGTCAGACAGGTACAGAGGCTTAACTAGAATTTTCGAAATATATAACTAACAAGTGGGTTTTTCCATGTTTTACGACAACAGAGGGGAGAAATTTTAAGAAAAAAACACTAATAATTATTTCAATGGGTTGTAACTCTGAAAATAATGTGAATATTTCAAAAAGAAAATAGTCCAGACTCTCTTGAGAAAACTTTACTTTATATAAGCACACACACAAAATATTATTATTTTAGAATCATTTTTTATAAAAGGAGAACATTTTGAAAAAGGTTATTTTAAGTTAATTTTATGCGTAAATATTGTATTTAAATAATTTTTTTTTGTCAAAATGTCCTTAAAACAATTTTATACACATATTCTAATCTAAGTGACACTAAATATCATGAAAATTATCCATTTATGTGCTTTTTTAAAATCACGGCTCCGAACTTAGTCGGATACCTTAAAAGCTCGTTTCTAATGTTTTTTTCTTAATATTTTTTTATAAGTAAACTATTACATATTTTCTCACATATTTTTAGATGAATAATTTTGATCGTAAATTTTTACAAATTTATTCAATCGAAAAATTTGAATTTTTGAATTAAAACTTCTTTACGCATGCTTGACTGTGGGAGTATGCTGGTGAATGCGCAACGACAGCATTACGAAAAGTGTGATCGGGCGAGGCGAAAAGAAGTTGAGAGGGAGATGTAAGTGAAGATAGAAATTTCAGTCAGTAGTTCGTTTGCGAGTTTGCCAACTTTACGCAAACGGTGATTTCTTGATTATTTCGTAATTTCATTTCGTTCTTGTACTTTTATAAATTAATATTTTGTTTAATACATTAAATATTCTACGTTTAAAGTGAATAAAGTTGTAAATTCATTTTCAAGTTTATATTTTGTGAATTAATAACTTCGAACATGGACATTTTATTATGATATATTCGTGAAATCGACATTGGTCAATCATCAAATGGTGATATATGTGCTACTCACACTGTTTTGGACGACGGAACAAACATCATAATGGTTGTTGTTTACATTTCGCCCAGTAACACAGTTAATAATATTATAAAATTTTTATATAAGACTTGTGATTTACGGTCGAGTAGGCTATGAAGAATTAGGAGAAACTACTAATTCCCACTAATTTTAGCAGGAGATTTTAATGTTAATTACGCGTCCGAAGATGGACAACTCTTGGTAAACTTTCTACAAGATAAATTAGAACTACAAATGAATAAAGTGAATAATAACAGAAATAAACTTACCACAACGCATGGAACAACAACCGATGCAGTTTTCCTAGATATCTTTCTAATTTTTATTCGAGAACATATGTATCTTATTTATCATACCATGAACCTATTGTCTCGGTCTTACAATCAACCACAGTAATTACTTGTGTATCCGATAGTGAAAATAATGAATAAAAATAAAAAATATATTCATAAATATTAATTTATTGATGAAAACCCATAATAAGTTTGAATATTTGTAGAAATTAATATATGTATATGAATATACATGTATATATTATACATATATAAACATATATATATAGTATAATAAAATAAAAGTGAAAAAGTTCTAAAACCTACAATGCAAAGAAGAGAGAAATTGGAGTTCTTGAGACACAACATATGTAGATACAAATAAGTCATTGGACTAAAGTGGAGACCCATTATGAATTCTAAAGCTGTAGCTGAATTAGGCTAGTGATTTAGGGTTAAGCAAGCTTTATTGAGCTTGCAAATTCTGAATTTTGTTCGTTCAATTCTCCAATAACGAAAGAAAATAGACCTTCTGCAGTTAGCAAAGTCTTATTTCGACTGCATAATTTTTCTGAGCCAATTTTTACTGCTTTAAGCCTGCAACATTAGTAGTCACAGCTTCAACCTCTACATTGGCCATCATTTTTTCTTCTTTAATATCAATTAAAGCTTTTAATTAATGCCGCAGTAGGGTCAACTAACGATGTCCGAGATTGAAATCTACAGTCAAGTCAAAAATAGCTACCTCATAGATAATTGAAGCCCCGTGGGATTCCCGGGAAATCCCGGGAATAGAAAAAGTACACATATCTTATAATTTCCTGGGAACCCAGGGTCCCGAGTTGCCGGGAAAGAAACCCTAATTGTGTCTCGTGGAACCCCTGGATATGCCCTAATGAACTCCTGGATTCATTTGAACACAATTTGAAGACCACTGATATAACGTACAGTAAGACCCCGCTTAAAAGTAGAGCGTAGTTTCATAAAAGTAGAGCGTAATATGAAACAGCATTAAACGAGGTTATATCATCATGTAAATAATGGGGTTAGAGGAAGATGGGTGAAAAATTGGTCAGGTATTTTACCATTAAATTTATTAATTACGTGTTTTACAACAATAAAACAAAAATTTATTTCTTACAAATATAGAAACATAATAAATGAATATACATATAAAAAATAAATAAAATTCTAAGTCAGTATGTTTACATTTCAGATCATACAGTATCTTCTGTATTTTCAATTCTGTCTTTTTACCAACAAGGCATCTAATGTAATTTGCGTTTTCCTTTTGCGCTCTGTAAGAAGTTGTTGGTAAATGGATAAGGCATCCATAACGCCCCGTCTTGCCTTTGAACTCCTGTCAAAATTTGCTCCTGTATTTTCTTGCTGCTTTATTTTCGTGTTTTTTATTATCACTCATGATAAAAACGAAAAATCATTATATTTATCGCTATATCAATCGTTATATTATATAAATTTATTCTTACAATAACGTTAACAAATGCTTGAAAAGATAAAAATACGTTCGTATAAAACAGCTGGAAAGAAGAAACACAGATAAACTGCTTCGTATATTGGGAAGCCTACCGCTGGGTGTAATTTCGGGGAATCCCACAATTCAAATAAAAGAGCGTTTAACCGAAACAACGCTAAGCAAAACAGCGTTAAGCGAGGTCTTACTGTATATTTGTTTAATAAATGAAAATAAATTCTATCGGGAGATATTTTTTAGTTGTTGTTAGAAATCTTCAGCAGACTGACGAAGATAGACAACATCTCAAGTCCCATTGACTCTTAAAATGTTGAGCACAAGAAGGGAATTAAAAGAAATGTATGTTCTAAAGAGAACCGCATTCCAAGTTGTGCTCGCTTGAAGCTTGTTGAAACAAAAATTTAGCACAGGTGGCTAAGACCTTCGTTTCTTCTGTGAACGAGAGAAACATAATGTGACTACTGAGAAGATAAGTGAGTGTAGTCTGGGAGACTCTGTCACATTCGATGACTAGAACCAAATTCGTCCAAATCTAACGGTCTACAGCAGTTTTTTAACCCGCGATTACTCGCGCGGGGTGTTCTGTACACCCCAGCAACAAGAGAATCTTCCCAGGATTCTAAAAAGAATGCGCAGAACCACAATTTTTTCGGTAGCTGAACATTTTAGGTTATTGAACCCTCAGGCTTGATGCAATCCCTTCTTCTCGAACGATTGGAATGTAATGACCTTCAAAAGTTTATCTGGGGGGTTGAGAACTCCCGCGAGAAGTTGAACATTTGTATACAGTCTGCTCTGAATGTTTGAAAAATGATTAAAATATTATTTTTCTACTTTCTGCTATCATTATCTCATTAATTATAAAGTATATTTATTACTGGTATATACGTTTTATATATATACTGGTTTACGAAAAAATATAAAATTATGTGTTTTAAAATGAAAATTTTGTATGTTTAGTTTAAATTAATGTTAGTCTCATTTGTATGCAATAAATTTAATAATTTTATTTGTTTAACACAAAAAACATCTTGTACTTTATAAATATGTATCATAATGACTTAATTTTATTTTCATAATTAAATACACGTGTTAAAAAAGTTTGGGGTGTTCTCTACACCCCACGAGTGACGATGGTAGCAAAAACAGGCACGAGTGACCGTGGGTTAACTGTTTAATCGTGATTTTAGATGATATCTACGGACATAGAAACACCTTTAGGCATAGATAATCTATTTTTTGTTCCAATGTTGATATTATTGCTACTTGAAATCCTTCTTCTTAGATATTTGTATTGGCTCACAGTCCGAAAGGTATGATTTCTTATTTATGCGATCCTAAATTTAGTTCATTCCTCATTGATGGTCAAGCCTATCTTCTGTGCCGATTTTCCAAGACAGATAAATGCCTCGACAACTGCCCCTTTAGTGCAGCAGATATTATCTTCATCTTCACTAAAAGCTATCAACTGTATTGTTCTCTGCAGAATAGTCCTACACTTATATTTAGTTCAGAATCTCTTATGGCTTTTTCCAGGGCCAAAATAAACAGTAGGCACGACAGTACATCGCCTTGTTACAATCCTTTTTCTATATGAAAAGGTTCTGAGAAATGTGACACAATCTTAACTTTCAATGTCATCATTTCGAGCTTATCAGCTGTTTTTGGTGTGTTAAATTCCACCAAAGTTGTCAGTAATCTTTCACTGTCGATGGCAACTCTAAATTCGATGATCAGGTGATGAGTATCAATGTTATATTGTT
>BMAV01019524.1:54467-78744 GCA_019973955.1 Trichonephila inaurata madagascariensis
GCTCAATATCGGTTTTTCCACAGAGGGAAATTCAATCCGATCCATTCAGATCGAAAGAACAATTGCAAATTCTCGACGCAAGGGTAAAAGAATTTAGTTATACTACTTAATTACTTTTTAGTTTATCTTTCAAATTCTATACCAATTAAGGTATCCGACTAACTGCGACATCTTTTTTTTTTTAAAAAAAAGGACATATGGAGATTTCTTTATGGTTTTTAAATTTATTTAGTACATTTAAAGAAAAAAAGGCTAAGATTAACAAGAAAAAAATAAATTATTAGTGCTAAAATGAGAAAAAATGAATAAAAATTGACAAAAAATTATACAAAAGCGTCTCTCTCTGTACAAATAGTAAATGAACAAATTCTAAATTTTTCAATTTTGATGTATTACCTTTCTATTCTTGTTTGAAATGACCTTCAGGATAAGAGATATTTTAGTTTTTACAAAAACTAGAGCGCTTTATCTTAGTTATTATATGGAATAGCTAAAAAAAAAACGGCGATTATATTCACATAAAGAACTGTAAATTTTGTAATAAAACAGTGATTGATAAATCTGAAGGTTAAAACACTTCTACAGATATACAGAACATACACAAAAAATTTCAGCAAATTATTTTAAAAACTTTTTAAGCAATCGCTGTCCTCGTTTGAACTTTTCGAAAAAAAACACATTTCGAGTAAAAAGCATTTTAAAGTTTGACATATTATGTAAAGTTAAGGCATCCGCTTTTACTTAAACACTTGTAGTTTTTGTTCTAGTGAATGGAAAATAAAAAGCGTGGTATTTTTATAAAGCTAATAAGATGACTTACAGAACAAAATCATAAAAAGAATATGTCAGTTTAAAAAAAAATCGTGATTTTAGGGTAGTCGGATATCTTAGTTAGAAAATTGATCTATCAATCGTTCTTTACAAAAATAAATGCAAATAATCTTATTTTTTTTATCATGAAACATTTTAAAAGTCAGTTTTATTGATAAATTTAATAATATAAGTTTTAAAAAATAAGATAATATTTGAAACATGATTATCCAGTTAAATTCCTTAGCATTATTTTTATTTGTCAACATTTAATGTTATAATTTAAAAGTTCATTATTATAAAGCTTGTTATATGAGATATATATCATTATTTTTGCATCTTAATAACTATTCATTACTGCACTTATTTGATGATCACAGCATCACTGAACTTGTCTGAAAGTTATTTAAATTTTGATAGTAAATTAGTTTTAGTTTCTTCAATAACTTTTGTTTTAGAAATAATTATTTAAACTTCTACGATTTTGATTTCTATGGCTTATTCCCCCACCCCCTCTGCTGCTTATTTGATTCATGAACAATTATTTCTTTAATTATGATCTGGTCTTCTCCATTATTTTTAATATTAACAAATATTTCTGTCTACCTCTTTTGTCTGCTCGTGATTTATATTTTACTCATTAAATTTTGTCTTTTAGTTTTATTACGCACTAGCTGGTATAACCGTTATTCGCATGGGTGAATCAAAAAATTAAACAATGCAAATTGAAGAGTAAAACAGTTTTTAATTATTTAATATGACCTGAATTGCAGATTAAGCAAAAACAAGTAATATAAAAAAATTAAGTCAATTCCTACTTAGATCAACAAAGAAAATTTTTATTTTAGCTACTTTCTAAGTATATAGCTATTAATGTGTATATACATATTAATTAATATAAATATGTATATACATATGACAGAATCGCAACATTAAGTGGTAATTAATTTTTATTAATTATCATTAAAAGTATCGTATTGTCATCTAAAACAATCGTGTATATAAAATTTCAGTTCAACTGAATGCTTTAAAACATGAGAAAAAACCTTTTCAAGTTTTGACACAAGTCTCCAAAAATGATGCCAACATGGCTGTATTTGTAATTCTTTAAATAATTAGTTTTATT
Source organism: Trichonephila inaurata madagascariensis (assembly GCA_019973955.1). NCBI lineage: Eukaryota > Metazoa > Arthropoda > Arachnida > Araneae > Nephilidae > Trichonephila > Trichonephila inaurata. The sequence continues at coordinate 56,404 of BMAV01019524.1, forward strand.
CAATTAATTTTTATTAATTATAAATAAATTTCTCTATTGTCATCCAAAATAATTATGTAAATAAAATTTCAGCTCAAATTGCTTAATAAGTTATCGGCTTTTATTTTTCCCTACATTTTAGCAATTTATTTTCGTTTCATTTTCAGGCCTGTGCAATGCCATTCATGGCAAAGTGTGTAGAATTTGGAGATAAATGTGGTTAAAATATATGTGGATGCGAAAAAGTAATTCCTAGAACTATGTTCCACATGAGACACATATTTTTTATGTTTAAAATAAAGAAGTGATTATATATAAAACCTGTGGTTTCCTTTTATTTTCACCAAAAAGTTAATATAGATCTTAGAATTTTCAAACGATTTATTGAAAGAAAGATCACACACAAAGTATGTATATATTTGATGAGTCAGTTGTTATAATTGAATATTATATATAGCAATGATAACATTAAAGGCATAGACGGTATTTTAATAGTAAATGTTAAAAAAATGTAATTGTTTTTAAAATCTCATTGTTTTAATTTTTTGCAAATTTAATATAAGTTTAGTCTGTTTATAATTTATCCAATTTTCACATTAATGGGGAAAAGTTATACAGTCAAACCTCTATATAACGGTCCTCTATATTGCGGATTTTTCTACATAGTGAACTTTTTCCTGGAACCTTGAACAATTCACCATTTTCTTCGTAAAATAACCTCTCTATAGCCAAGTGCATTTTCTATGTAACAAACTTTTTCTTTTGTGATTCAATTTTTGTTCTCTCTTTTTTTAAAAGTATTTTTGAAAAAATTTCAAGTTATCCTCTCTTTGAGAGAGACACATTTTATGGTGGTCATAAATCTTTAACTAGTTTTATTAAATCCTAACTCACCGAGAATAGAGTTCAGGAAGTTTCATCCAAGAAGTGCAACCCTTAACTCAATTTGCTCAGTTCACTCACATCTTCGATATCCTCTTTCACCCTCAGTGGAGTTGTCCCGTGTCCCCGTGTTCTAATTATTAAATAATGTATGTTTAATATTACTTGTATGCTTTAAATTATAAAATGTCCTTCCTGTAAAATTCATTAATTAATATAAAATTATTTTCTTAATATTGAAAATACAAGGAATTCTTCGACATTCTTTTTTCTTGTTTTCCTTGTAGTTATTCTTTCTTTCTTTCCTTCTTTTTTGATGGGTAAGATATATAAAATAAACATATACTAATTTTTAAAAAAATGTGCGAATAATTACTTTTTTAGTATATAGTGTTTATGAATTTAAAATTTGTTTTATATGATTTATAAAGTACATTATAAGATGAACCTCTATATAACGAATTTTCCATATAACGAACTTTTTTCCGGGATTTAGCGACTTCATTATATAGAGGTCTGATTGTACTTCGAATTGTAAAATTAGGAATAAATCTTCGGGGATACGAATTACTTTCCGAATGAGTATATGTAATCTTATTACATTGGTATACTAACTTATATGCTATCTTATCCTAAACTTTACCAACTTTGCTTTAGAAAGTGTCACAAATCTTTATTTTACTTCGTTTACAATGATCTTAGCTGCCCATTCGATGTAGTGGTTAATGATGCTGACTGCTGATTAAAAAGGCACCTGTGTTGGTAAATGTATAGTACCTTTACGGCATGGGAGAAGTCTAAATTTTGGTAGAACCGAAATTCCTCTCGTGAGGCTGATAGAAGGGGAAGAGAGATGGGAGGCCCCTGCCCTCCCCAGGGTGTTCTCCCTTAAAATTGGTGTAGAACCGAGGCAAATCGTACTGTCACCTACTTGGTGCTTAATGTTACAATTAACGACAAGCGTACATTTAACCCTTACCACAGCATTTCTCAAACTCTTGGGCGTGCTCTCCTAAGAGGGTGTGATATTCCTGTGAGGTGGGCGTGAGCATATTGAAAATTTGAAATTAAGGGGACACAGTACGATTCAATTGACAAAAATCGATCCAAAAATCAAATTTAATTTTTTCAGCTTAAATTATTTCTTATACACTTTTCTTTAACCTCATAAAATTTGAAAGCTCTAAACTCTTAAAAAACACAAAATTATGATAGTTTTTACATTCGTTTCTATTCACATTCTTATGGCAAATCAAAATTTTAAACTTTTTTATCTCAGAAAGATAAAATAACTGGTTTGTCTTCATTTAAAATGCTAAGGCTTTTTTTCTATTGGGCCTAATACTTTGAATTTTTTTTACATATTTGCTAATCGTACATGTAACAAAAATTGGTATGCATTTTTGAATCAAAGCAATACTTATTTTTTTAAAAATAATTGAACTCAGAATTTATACATTTTTTAAGGAATTTTCAATAAGAGTTCATAAAAAGAAGTATTGTGCGAATATCAATCCTGTTATAGCAAAACCCATACCAACTTTGGTTATACGTAGTTTGATGTACTTGTAAATCAAATTTCGTGCATGTACGTAAATTGTTGTAGGAGGAGTAGCATTTTAAAATCACTTCAAAAATTTTTTTCCTTAAAAAATTTAATTACTAACTTTTTACGAAATTTTGAGCACACAATCTGTTTTACATAGTATATACACATAGGACGTCCCCAAAAAAATTTTAAAAATCCTTAAATTAAAATTTTTTGCTTAAATCGTACCATGTCCCCTTGAAAAAAATTTAAAATAAGTATTAATTTACAGAAAGGAAGCAAACAAAATACATTCTGACATTATAAAAATTAAATACACATTAACATTGATATAATTGACTTATAAATGTGTCATTACTGTACACATTTTTTGATAATTAATTTATCACTATAGTAAATTAAAAAAGATGTTTAATAATTACTAGTTCCACCCATGGGCTTGTCATGTACAAAATTTAATATTTATCTTGATATTTTTATGGTTTATAATTAAAGACATCGTAGCTTTAGCTTCAAAGTACATTTTTATTGCATTTAATACATTGTTAATGTAAGGTGGGGGGAGGGGAGGCGAGACGAAAATTATCACTGAAAATTGGGTCACCTATATTTGAGAAGCGTGAGTGAATGAGTGAATGAATATTAACATCGCACTGTTCAGTTACACGAGGGCTTTTAGCGACGGACCTTGTAATTTTGAACCATGGTCAAGTGACGAGGACGAGCTTCCACTCCCTTTCCTAACTACCACACCACACCAACTGGAGGACGTTTGAGCTCTCGACAGATTTAACGTGCATCACTCCCTTACACGGTGGGTCTTTAGTGGTACTGGGCTCGAACTCATGAGATGCCTGCCAAGATCCGATACCGTGACCACTGGGCTACCGCAGCCCCCTAAAGGTTGAGAAGCACTGTCTTACCATAATGAATTTCGTGGGCCTTGATTTAATGTTGATCAGGTGGCATAATCAATAACACAACTACCTAAATTATTTTAGTTTCTTTTACTTCACTTTACATTTTAGTATCAATAAAAAAATTAAATAATTAAAAGGCTTTCCTCTGATGCGATAAAAATGCAATTCTTGATTATATGTGAATATTTCTTAAGAAATTCGATAAAGAATATAAAAAAATCCCTACATTATTACCACACGCATAAAAGGCGTTAAATTCAAATCAAGAATTCAAATATACGCTTCCTTTAAAGAAAAATAAGAATTATTACGCATTTAACTTGACAGTCCGGATAAATCGGCCATACCCTTTCAGAGTTTCAGGTGCAAAAATTATTACTACTGTCACAATTAATGAATATTTACTGGAAAATGATGAAGACGAAAATTTTGAAGACACATGCAAACTCCGAAAAATTCACATAACAAGGGACTGACGGCTGTCAAAACCGCCTTACAGCATTTTGAATAATAAGGGGGGTCGGTAAGGAATTTAGTTTTTCTTGGTCTTCTTCGTGATAAAGCAGCACATTGTAGAGTGCAGTACGAAAGAAACATTACTCATTTCCTTAAAAAAAATAGCGAAGTCTGCTATTTAATTTTTAGAAGTGCAGACGATATAAATTTTAAAAATCTTAGTAACAAATAATATTTCAAGAATTTCTTTAATAAAACATTTCATGCACAATTTATATATCATACACATTCATACAGGTTGTATCAGTACAGTGGTTAAACACTTTCAGAGCAGATAGAGTACACCTAGAAGATGGGAAATCACATGACAATACGTGATCGGAAACTCTTTCCAGGTGTGGTAGCGACAACACGAAACGCAAGAAAGATAGGCTCTAGAGAGAATTGGAGATATACCAATTGACGCCGTTCAGGTTTATACGGTTGGCAGTAGAGACGATTATTATCGATCTGGTAGCGGAATTTACATCAAATCGTAAGACCATAACTTAAGAATCCAGAGGAGAAATCCAGACGGTTGCTCAGTTCTTTGCAGTGAGCTAATAGCCATTGATAAGACCCTAGGTTCTCTTGCATCTCTTCCAAATGGAAAAGAGATTCAGATACTGTCTGATAGTAGAAGTGCAATTCAGCACTTGTTCAATTGGCAAAGTGTGATATATAATGTTGGAGTGTCAATACTTACCAAGTTAAAACAACTTTCCACATTGCATCAGATTCATCTGAAGTGGATTCCTTCCCACGTAGATCTAGAAGGTAATGATATTGCGGACACTTTCGCTAAGGCTGGCGCTTGCGAGGTCCCAGAGCCGTCAGCACCTCTCACCTTTTTGGAGATTTTCTTAAGAACTAAACACCAGAATAAGGCCACTTGGCTTGGCCCCCCCCCCCTCAGAGCACCATTGGTAACAGTGTACTCGTCCTGGAGGCTCTCAGGATCACGGTTTTAATAGACTGGAACAAGCTCTTCTAGTCTGCTATCGAAGTGGTCACCTTAAAACAATGAAATTTTCCGAAGGATCGAAGATCTTTGAAATGTATACCAACTGTTCTTCTGAACCGGCCTTGCCTGTTCACATCCGCGAATGCCTAGGGCTCACCAAGCAAGATTTACCTGACTATCCCTGGCTGGTGTTGGATTTTTTGAGAGCGTACAAAGTCATGGATCTGGTCAAAAACTGCTGGACAATGGGAGAGTGCAACAACAACAACAAAATGACAGGACATAAATTAGAGGAGAAAATATAATTCTCAGAACAGCAAAAATATTGGGAAGTCTGGCTAGTTTACGCATTAGATAAAACTAAGTAAACTAATGCTTTGGTTGTCCAACGCATTTGCCTTCTCAATAGCCAGACCTCACTTGCCTTGATTACTTCTTATAGGAGCGCTTCAAGTCACTGGTGTACGAAACTCCCGTTAACAGTGCTGAGGATCTTGTTGCATGCATCGCGGCAACTGTTGGGGAAGTCCAGTACGTATCCGCTAACGTTCGATCTTCAATACATTGGAGATGTGAGTTCTGCATCATAGCCAGGGGTCGCAATTTCGAATACCTACTTTGATGACAATCGTTGTCTCTTCAATGTTCTTTTTTCTTAGTTTTCTTGCTGTACTAAGGATAATAAACATGTTTTCTCTTCTTCTCTTTCTTGCATTTACAATCGTCACTACCACTTCAGAAAAGCGTTTTTGACCACGTACTGCTATGTGGTTTCCCATAGTCTAGGTGTACTCTAATCTCTTCTGAAAGCTTGTAAAAATTGTACCGATACACCCTGTATATCTGCATTTTCTGAACATTTCTCGATTAATACTAATAAATTAGTTTCTTTAAAACAATTCGACTTTTCATGAGCAATCAAATATCATATTCTCAATATTTTTTATGTGTATTCTAATATAGAAAAGAGAAAAAAAATGGCTTAATGCTAATTTGAAATTGAATGCAATAATTTGTATAGGGAAAAACGTATGCTTTCAGCAATTTTCCTTCAAACAAAAATTCAAAAAGAAATGATGATTCTAAAAAAAATTACCTAAGAATCTACACAATGGATATAGTAAAAAAAGAAAAAGAGTATCACCCTGCGATATGTTATGGAAGTTGAGAAATATTGATTTCATTTCAGGTTACAACGGCTTTTCAATGAATTTTACTTAAGGTTTATCGCCAAAAACCATTATGTAGCTCAGGAGCAAAGCTAACGAACGAATGTGAATTCTAAATTAAAAATGTAAATTTGAAGCAACAAATTTATTTTTGAACATACAATTATGAAATTGTTGAAATGGGGATTCTTGCGTCCTGTACTGTGTTAAAAGACACCATAGTAGAAAGGTGATGGATGTACAAATCTCAGCTAAATGGTATTGGAGGGGACGTACCAACACGCAATTACATGAAATGTGCGCGCTCAGGGCCAACTTAAAATAAAGAGGAAGTACAACTCTTCGACTATCTCTACAAACTATCTCTTCGAATTAAATTGACATTGTGCGTTCATAATAGTAATAAGAAATCTTCAGGATGCCTTTTTCAATGGTAAAGTGATCCGAAAACTTGAAGGCAGTTTTAATTTGTAAAGGGATCTACAAGAGAGTTTCAAACTGACATGAGTGTATTTTCAAAATATTGGAATCACATCCAAGTATAAAAAAAACAGTTGTAAGAAAAGTTTGTGGTCAGCCGAGAACATAATGGAAAGTGATGATTGGTATATGACCCTGCAAACGAAAAGTGACTGGAACCAGACATCGGTCGTCATCACTTGGCAGCTGCTTACCTCAACCGCACGACAGACAGATATTACGATTTTCTGTAGTCATACGTCTGCAAAAGTGACCTATTCGCCTCTCATTCTCGGCATTACATACCATTGACAGTACCATTTACAATGTTGTTTTGAATACGAAGACCAAGTACCTCGTCAATGGAGTCACGTTCAGTTTACTGATTAGAGTCGTTTCAGTCTGAGCAAAGATTCTGGGCCCCAGTTGATGCGGAATGTAGGGCATAATTTCTTTCCATTAACTTCGGGGGAAGAGACCCTTGGGTTAGTTCTGGTGTACTTGCGTAAAAGGTTTGTTGAATGGATAAACAGAGCTCTATATTATCGATAAAAGATCAATTAAGTGATCATTATTGAGATGAATCTATGTTATCCTTTACTTGTGTCTGTTCTCAGATGCCATTGGTCCTGATTTTATTTTTGTGGAAGTCACCAGACTTCTACTATTGAGGAGATCGAGAAAGTGAGAATATCTACAGAATTTGTTGGCCAGTCTGCTCGTCTCAATGAAATACCGCAGAATGTGTGTGCGGCACTTAGGGAAGATGCCTGACAGCAAGACCTCATCTTCCGCAGGACAGCAGATAGCTATAACAGAAGTTCAGTGCAGAGTGGAAAATCTTACTTTAAGAACTGCTCTGGATAATTTTGTATTGAGTATGAACAGATAGTGTTTCGAAACCATTGTAATTAGTAGAGGTCATATATAATACAAAGGTATTTTAATTTGTTATTCGGTCTCACGGCTGGACAATGTGTTATACTAATGCTACTCTGTCAGTAAAGCTTTTTTCAGCTTTCCATAACAAAAGCGTACAATTCTATTTTGGGGTAGGTTGCTATGCTTTCATCAACATTGTGCCTATGAGTTGAAAATTCGATGAGACCCAGTTGATTTTTTCTTGAAACTACACCATAATCTTAAAATTTAGTTATGCACACTAATGTATAATTCTGAAATTGCTACGATACGTCCACAATAATTTTCTGTCCTCTCCTACCCCGTCCTTTTTAACTTTTGGTATTGGATAATTTCAAAACAAGACATGGTAAAAAGAGAAACAAGACACAGTAATAAGAGAAACAAGACACGGTAATTACATAAGCAGAAATAGTGATAATACTTTGTTATGAAATAAAGGAATCTTCAAACCATGAAATAAAAAAAAATTCGAAAAATTATTAATCATTATGGTAGCTATGATAAGAAAATCGCTGATAACTAAAAACAGATTATTTTTATAAATAGATAAAATTATCTTTTTATTTAGAGGGGAACACACACGTAGAATAAAAATGGTGGCTAGCATTTTTTTCAAAAGTTCAGTTCGTTACTGTTATTCATATAAGCTATGAATTTCATTGTTACAGAGATTTGCTTTATGGGTAACTTCAGAAAGCATTCTTGCATTGGTGACAATGCAACAAGTCATCATTGGACAAGGTGACTTCAAAGAAATAACATGAGCCTGTATATAAAACATTTGCATGCATGCATCTAACAAGGTACCTTAGAGCTATGAAAATGCATACAGAGAACAAGAATTTTCATCTCAAATGTTTCAAATGGACAACTTCTCAAACTTAATCATTGATATTACTTTTTTAAAAAAAAAGAAGGTGAGAGAATGCAAACATTCAGTTTCAGTCGGAGTATCTACCGTACAGTCTGTTGAAGTGCAGCCAAGTTATAGCACACGGGATAGTTCTAATCAGTTAGAAAGCTTCGTATTGAAAAGTGTAACGGATACTAAACAATGAACACTTACATCCTTTTTATTTGAAAACAAGGCAGTTACTGGGAGCAGACGACTCTCCCAATCATGTTACTTATCGTTAGTATTTTATACTGAAACTGCAGTTCATTCCAGTTTCTCAACGTATATTTTTTTCATCGAAGAAATGCCCTTCACTTCTGAAGAAGAGTTCAATACACATATAACACATATGGGTGTTTACCAGCCGTGGTTGATTGGTAGCACATCGCGCTTCCACACCACAGGTCCGGGCTCTATTCCCGGTCTGGGCAAGGTCAACTCAGCCTTTCATCCCTACTGCAGTGGATCAACAAATGAGTGCCAAACTTTCTTGGGGACTTAAACACTGGGGTCTCACTACAGACTGACCACCTGATCGGGACATCCGCTCAAGTACCTCAGTGCCCAATGGTCATGTATACTGGGATGGGCACAGTAGGCCCTAGCCTTCATGTGCTGTTGCTCCACTTTGTTTGAATTTGAGTGGGTTTACCAGAATCTAAACGTCATGAGAGTTTAAGGTATGCAACATTTTGCATTCAGTATTTGGATTAGGATCTTTGATGAATGTTTGCTGAAACCAAACCAGTTTTCAATCCAATCGGACCCTACAAGCTACCTTACATTTCCTTAAAATGTCTTACACAGGTACTTATGAATGAGATTCTTTCTATTATTCTCTATCGAATAAGGTTCCAAGGTAAAGACACTCTAGAAAATTTTTTAAATAATATCCGAAAAATGTAGAACTAAATACAATGAGAGATTTTGGTGAACCAGTTTATTGGACACCGAAGTTAGCGGATTTATTTCTAATCTACTTTTTGCATGTGGTTTCCAAACAACATGGTGTACGAGACCCTTTTGTCAGTACTATAGACTTTGAGAGACGCAGATCAGGTTTATTGAGCAGTTTTGTTGAGAGGCATACACTGTACCAAATGGTTAGCATTTTGATCACTTTTTGTAAATCTACACAAATAAATAGGGGGTAGTTGTTCCAGTCCCTTTATTGTAAAGTTTTCTTTCCAGCATTTAATCAGACTCATATGTTGTACTTCCACATGAGCTATCGAGTTGAGTTGAGTTGAGTTTGGTGTTTTATGGCGCAAGAGCCAGTTTTGGCTATACTGCGCCAAACATTCATAGGTCTGTGGTCTGGACGGGAAAAGAAGAAATTGGATGACAAGATGGAGGGTCGAAAATAGAGAAGGATCACTGGGGTACCCCGGGGTCGTGACACTCGTGTTTACCAAAGTAAACCCCTTGGGAAAAGGAAAAGATCACTAGGGTACCTCGGAATTGTGACACCCGTACACTCCTAAAGAAGATGAGCCCCCTGAGGACCATGAGCTACCGAAGGGACTTTCGTGATCGGCATTAGAATCAGCATAATCTTGTTTCAAATTGTTGCAGACATATGATGCAATGACACGCACCGGCCGGGTTAACGCTTACATTTGCATAAAAACATTTGCATCCATTTGTATAAAAAAAAATCATGAAATTTTTAACTAAATCTTCTTTATTTTTTATTTTACTTTTAAATTTCACATATTGCACTTTTTATTCAAAATGAACTCTTTTTCACTTCACACGGGCTTTAAGTCTCTTTAGCCAAAGCTTTATTAATGTAGCTGTACTTCCATAGGGGAGTTTCCTTTGCTGCTGTTCTTAAAAAAATCTTAAAACTGTTCCAATTGCGATACTCTCTGTTTCAGGAAAAAATTATTTCCAATACTGACCGCAATTTATAGATTAAGACATTAAAACCAAATAACTGGAAAGCCAATCTTTGTGTTCTTTGAAGTGTCACATATTCTCTTTCAACCACCACTAGGTCATCTTTGCCTTATATACAGAAGCAGAGTCCTGTTGAAAAGTACAAACTTTTCCATTGAACATCTTTACGTTAAGAGACTTCGCTTTTGATTTAATGATAACATCTTGATAAACTTTTACAATGGTTTTCACTTCATTCTTTTCAAAAATGAATCGCTGAGACTCCTTCATAGTTAATAACCCACGATAGCATTACAGAACATGGTAGATAAGCTCTCTGTACTCAATTTTTCTCTTTGCTTTTTGTACCTATCTTACACTTTATGGTCATTCTAGCAGTTAAAATATTTTCCCAGATCAAAAGTTTTCAAGTCGGTTAGTAGAATTCATCTGTAGCAGTTAAGAACAGGCCGCTACATCAGTGCTTTTGCTTTAACCCTTTCGTTGGCCATTTATTTCTCTTTTGAATTTCTCGCTGTTTTTTGTTGTTGTTGTTTTATTAACAATTAAACAATAGCATTTAAAGAAATATATTTTATTTTGCTGAATTTTATAACTACATTTTAATTTTAGAGGGGGAAAGAATACATTTCAAGGAACCATTCAATGTCATAAGGCAAATTTAATTGAATGATGATTATTTATCATTATATTTAACATGTTCCAATGCACAAGGGCACATCATATGATGCACACATGTAGCTGGTCTTCTTTTCTAGTCGCTTTCTGCTACATTTCCTGCATCATCTGTAATAAGAAACCATCTTTGGAATATGACTCCCACACTGGCTAAGCGCACATTATCCGGGACTACACACTTCTTTGCTTGGAAGATAGCAGGACGTCCTTTCCTTTTTCTGGAGGAATGTCCATCTATCAGTTGACTAGTTAATACTATACGAAATGTTAACTGATCTAAACTTCTGTTCCTTTCGTTCACTTGCCACAGTATGAAACTATTTATGATGCCAAGGTCAATAAGAAAATAAAAGATACGAAGCCACCTTTTTACAGATCTTATTTGGGATCTTTTTTTTCTTTGATAGAAGCGATCATCCCCTCCAATGACATCGTTACATATAACGACAGATTTTGGACAAGGTACTTCTTCTTTAGTATCATCTCTTTTGCCCATTTTACAGATGTCATAATTGCTGGATTATGTGTCGTAGCACAAAACTGAAGCGGAAATCTGTCTTCCCATTGTTATAATAGCAAGTCCAATATATTATAATGGGTTTTGTGCTTCCCATTTCCTGCTATTTTGTAAGATCGTGTAGATGGGAAGTAATCTTCCCAAAGCCCACGAAAAAGATAAGGTACCTCTAGAACTCTAGGTACCTCTAGTTTTCTTTGCAAGAAAATTATTGTTAAGTGAGCAGTTATTCTTCAAAAACCCTTTGTTTAGTGTCTTCTTTTACTATACGACATATTGTTCTTTTTGACACATTCATCTATTTAGGAAGAAGATATTTTTTGAAGAGGTTTTTGACGAATTCTCTCCTTGATTGCTTTGATGTATTACCGTAAAATATCCGGCGTATAACGCGCATCTATAATTTCAAGATGCATTTTTTAATTTTTAAGTAAATTCGCCATATATTGCGCACCTCATTGTTTTTGAAGGAACCTGAAATGTGTACATTTGCAATAATGGCCTTATGTTTTTAAAGTCATTATTTGAGGTATTATCCCAGGCTTTCGAAAAAATAGTATATTTCTAGAACTACAACAGTTTAAGCTCCTTTGGTATGTCATTTCTTTTAAATAAAAACATTATACTAATTTATGTAGAAGTCTAATTTTTTTAATACTCATCTCTTTTATTTATTTTTAAAACTATCCTTTTTATACCCGGTGTACAACGTGGACCCTTAAATTTCTATCTTATTTTTGATGTTAAAAGAGCGCTTGATTCGTCGGATTTCACGATAATTAGAACATTTGCTATACAGATGCTTATTACAGCAAATTTGACTGAAATTAAACATATTATTGGTGTTGGCGTTATTTTAAATATTGAAAACTATATAAATGTATGATATGATTTAAGCATATATAAAAACTTCTTCATTATTGTAACAGATGTTACTCCAGAGAAGAATTAAATACATGTTTGCCATTTTATACTTTTTTGTCCTTTATTTTACTGTTATAACATTTTATGCATTTGGAAATAAATATTCTAAATAGAAGATTGCTTAATTCATTTGAAAAATTTTAAAAGAAAACGAAATATATTGGCAAAGCGAATTTTTTCCTTACAATACTCTAATATTCCTTTTTATTTAAGTAAAAACCTGTTTGTCAGATAATATAATTTAAATCTAAAATAATATAAATAAACAATTAATTTTTTGCTTTAGTTTTAATTAATGATAAGATTAAGAATTATCAGTAATAAGCTTCAGTCCAAGAAATATGCAGTAATTTCATTTTTTTAAAAAAAAAAATTAAAAATTATTGATATTTATTTGATTGAATTTGTCATATCTTATTCGGTAATATTTATTTTCAATTACTATTTTTGTACTCTACTTTTATGAACTTGTTTGAATAGTTTGTAAAACTATTACATTAAGACAGAAAATTCCTAAAATTTTTCAGTTAAATTAAAATAATTCCAAAAGAAGATAAAACTGGTGTATTTTTCTTTAAAATTTGATTGAAAGAAATGACAGTTTTTTTATAGATTTATTAGAAAAAATAAAGCATTAAGCAATCATTATTCAAAATGAAACTTTTATAAATTTTGAGAACTCAAAAAGGTGACGTATAAGTATGCATATTTCTCTAAATAAAATTTCAATTTTATTTAGACTTTGCTTCTTGAAATTTGTTAGGTCTTGAATTACCTAATTTTGTTCTTGAAAAATTATTTTATTTTGATTTTTCCAAATATATATTAAAAGGTCAATAACATAATAAGGTTACATCAATGCTAAAAGTATCGATGATAAAAATATTAATTACTTTTGTATTAAATTGGTTTGGGAAAACATTGAAGGATATATTTTTAACATATGATTGTTATGTAGAGGATATTATAAAATGCTGTTTTAATGTGAACTAATCTTGTCAAATGTAACAGACCGTAAATAGGAGGTTTTGCTATTAAATAAGAAGGCTGATGCTGTAAAACATTTTATTTGGATTTCATACATATTATCGCCTTCTATATGCACCTCTCCTCTGACCCTACAATGCCTAATGTGAATCTTGCATTGTTCGAAACGCTGCTGGAAATCTTGTGTCAGCTTCAATATGACACATGTCGTTTTCTCTTTCACAGCTTCGACGAACTCAAATCTTGTTCCTTTTAATGTATATTTCACCTTAGGAAACAGATAGAAGTCGCATGGCACAAGATCCGGGAAATAAAAGGGATACTCTAACACTAGGCTACTGTACTTGACAAGTACAAATTTTTAGGTCTAACGGCTAGAAAACGTGATTTTTTTTAATTCGAAATCCTCCGCAGTCTCCTCCCCGCAACACTCCTTGACAGTAACTCCCCAAAACTCGTTCTTATAGGATCTGTTCTCAACAAAAGAAACAAGCTTAATAAGCATCAATACTATGGTTAATCAAAATTGAATCTATATCTCTAATGTCCCACACACCCTATTTTTGTGGGTCTATTACCTCAAAACACATTCTTATCGGAAACCTACTGACTGTGCAGTTTCAAGAGGGTAGGTCTAATAGTTTCCTGAGATCTCATGATGAGTGACCGAGTGTGTGAGTGTGTGAACGTGCGGGTCGCTTTCCTCCTATATATTGTAGTGTCGTCTCTTATCCACCCCACTTTCTTCTTTGACGTCCTAGACTAAGATTCGCTCCAGATTGTTTTTTTTTAATGGACAAAAGAAGACGCATCTGTTTCAACGGCTGTCCATTCTTTCATTCGATCTAACAAGTGGCCGTGCTACACATGTGGGGAAAGGATTGTCTGCTATTGGAAGGAAGAAATTCCAAGGATTGTATTCTTGGAGTTGAAGCAACAGGTTAATTTTAGCCCCTCAATATAGTTTCTATATATGGTGACTAGAGGATCGCAGTCTAGACATGCCTTTGTCCTGAAAGAATGGTGGTTTGCATCAAGACGGAGAGTGCTGGGTGCTGGGCTCCGTCCAATCAGAAATTGTAGGGGTTTTTTGGCAGATACCCCAAAATGTTTAAAGAGAGAGAGGAGAAGGTGATCGGAGGTCGAGGAGGGACGATACTAGGGTTTCTTTCCCGGGAACCCGGGATCTCGGGTTCCCGGGAAATCATAAGATTTCTCTATTTTTTCTACTCCCGGGAATTAAACTTTGTTCCCAGGATTTCCCGTGAATCGCACGGAGCTTCGATTGTCTATGGGGTAGCTATTTTTGACTTGAGATAATAGCCAATGTAGAATTTGAAACTGTGACTGCAATTGTAGCAGACTGCAGAGGGTGCATTTTCTTTCATTATTGGAGAATTGAACGAACAAAATTCAGAATTTGCGAAAAATATGAAACATTCTCTAATCCAAAGAACTAATGAGAGACACAAAGTTAATTTTATCGGATTAAAATACCTGAATTTGGGAGAAAATACGAAGCAGCAGCAGTTGCTGTTGATATTTCGCGATTACCTAGTAAAAATTGTTTGGTTAGACAAGTCCAAATGAAAGGACAAGGCTTTTCTGCGAATAAGAGGAATCAATATCCAAATCTTCACACTCAGAAGAAGAGAGCATGAAGAAGTTAGTCAAAAAATTAGAGAAAGCAATTTACTCTAAATTAAAAGTTCTATATTGTTCAACCTAAAAAAGTACTAGTTTCAACAAAATCATGAAACAAGAGATGCAGTTGTACGACTCGACTCAAAATCCAGCACCAAACATTATAAAATTATGTGAGGCTTTAAAAAACATTCCTCCAACGTCAGTTAAAGCCGAGAGAATAATTTCTGCAGCCGGATTGTTAGTCACAAAGTTTAGAACTAGGCTGAGTGTTAAAAATATAAATTGCTTATACTTTCTGAAATCCTATTTTAAAAATGAATTATCAGTTTTTTTTATATATTTTTGTATTTTTTAACTCATTATATAAATAAATATTAATTTTGGAATTTATATGTACCAGTATTTTACATAATTATTAATCATTTTATTCAAAAATAACTTGTTTTTATATTTTGTTGATATTTTGATGTATTTCCAGGAATTCCAGGAAATCAGAAACCCTAGGCAATACTAGCGGCAGGCTTCGAGGAAGAGGGAACAGCGATAGGGGAACAATTAACAGTTGATAAAGGGATAGGTCTAACAGTTGATAAAGGGATAGGTCTAACAGTTGATAAGAGGAAGCCAAAAGTGTGAAGACGAGCCGTGCTTTATTTATTTATTTATTTTTGACGAATCATAAAAACTACGACATTTAGTGAAAGGAGACTAATAAACCACGATACCATGTATATGATAACTAGATGTATAAATTTTATATCTTATAGATGCAATGTATATATGTGTCAGTCTGCGATAACTAATTGTAAATTAAAAGTAACTTTACTTAAGCTATGTGAGATTAAGCTACCTGAAATTAATGAAAACTTTGAGTCAATATATAGAAAGAGAGAGAGAAAGAAAGAAAGATTTAAAAAAAACCTCAACTTCTTTTTTTTTTTTTGGTTAGAATAGAGATAAATTGAAATGACCACACAGGGTTTATTTTCAAGCTTTTTTATTAAAACATTAAAATGTGTCTTCCATAGAACATAGTTTCAGGAAATACTTTTGCATTCACCATTATTCTAACCGCATTTATTTCCGAATTCTATACACATTCCTAGGAATGGCGTCATACAGACCTGCAAATGAAATGAAAATCCATTGTAAAAATTTATGAGGAAGTAAAAGTCAATACCTCTCTGTTTAAACAATCTTATAAATTTTACGTTACGTTAAAAATAATATTAAAGGGTAAACTTCATGAGATTTGAGGGCTACTTTTTGTATAGGCTGTTAAGAATTATTTGTCAAATCTAAAGAGAAAAACAATATAATTTAAAATATAACCACTCAATTTTCAGAAATCTTTTTCATGTTTAAAATATTTTTTTTTTTTCTTAAACATTTTTTATTTATAAGGTGTATTCAAGTTGAATGTAATAGCAACTATAAGAATATATTCTATACAATAGTAACATCTTAAAATTTCATTAACAATAGTTCACGTTAATGTTTAAATAAAAATATAAATATAAGATTCCTTTTCCTTTATGGGCACAAAAATTTCAATATTGTCTTATTGCCAGAAAAATGATAATTCCAAGCATGATGGAATACTACTAATAATTTTAACAAAGTGTTATATAATCAAATCAAGTTAATATACGTGTGTGTGTTTATGTGTGTGTGTGTGTGTGTGTGTGATAATTTACGTTAATTTCATCTTAAAATGTTTCTTAATGTGTATAGTCTTGACCCTCCAGGACTTCACGTAAATAAGTAATTGTAGCTTACCCGCCTAACGGGATTTAATAACTTTAACACATCAAAAATAATGTACTCAGCGTTCCTTCAATAATTCGTAAAACAATAACTTCTTACTATGATTTTCCACCAATCACAAGAGTCGTCCTCGGAATTCATGTGAATTTTTGAACTTCCGGTGCCGTTTCGCATAAATACCCAAAGATCTCTGAAAATTCGCAACCGTGCTTGTATTTGTCACAATGTTCCGTTATTGCCTGCCGCTTCTTCTTAGTGCTATTTCACTTCTACTTTATGTTTGTATGTGAATTTTTTCTACATGTGAAGTAAACCAAGATGTCAATGTATCCAGGATCATCAAATGTACGACATTAACTATCACCAAATCATCAATACCTTAATTAAAATGGGAATACAATCGGATATTCCCAAACGGCATAAATTGTTGTACAATATGATATGAAAATTAAAAAGTGCATTAAATTAATACGATGTTTATTACCTTTCCATGGTGCATTTGCATTGACTCCTTTGTTTTGAATGGATTTGTTTGAACTTCTCTCTATAAGAAGTAACAATTGAAAAATAAACATTTTTTTTCTAAAAATAAAATGTTAGTATAAATTATATTAAAGGAAAAATATGCACACATATGCATAAACTGACACCTGAACCCTTCACAAAAGTTATAACTTCCTTGCAATTAACTCTAAAAATAAGATTAAACAAAGTGTATCAGTACAGTGGGGTTACAAACTTTCGGGAGAAATGGAGTACACCTTGGCAATAGGAAATCCCACAGCAGTGCATGATCGAATACGCTTTCTTAGGTGCAGTAGTGACAACACAAATATAGGAAAAATAGGATATTAATAAGAGAAGAAAACATTTTTATTATTCTTAGAATAGCAATAATACTGGGAAATCTTTGGCTATTGTACACGATAGATGGCACTATGTAAACTGAAGCATTGGTTGTCCAGCACATTGGCATGTTCGATTGTCAGATCTCACTTGCCTTGATTACTTCTTATGAAGGTACGTCAAATCACTGGCGTACAAAACTCCCTTTTACAGTGCTGAGTGTCTTGTGGTATGGATCTTCTGCATTACTGCAATAATTTGAGCGGTCATCACCCTGAGAGAAGTATGGAACATCTTTACGAACACCTAGTAGGCAAATATGCACATGACTTACAGAATGGCAGTTGGAAATGCACTAGCAGCAGAACGATTGTACCATGAACGGTACCCACAGAGACGAGCACAGAACAGCCGGATGTTTGCTAATTTGCATCAAAATCTGACAGCCATCTTTGAAGATGGTATGAGTGTAATGATTTGCCTTAGAGTTGCAAAATACGAATAACATTACTCCGAGATCCTCTACGGTAGCAGTGATGGCTCACACGCTGGTATTCGTATTCCTTCGAACGGTATCCAACACATATTTTGTTTTATGCGGAAGTTCGAGCCCCTTGTGGTCCTCCCTGAATATGCCAATTACCCCTTAAGGAAGTGTTTCTCAAACTGTGGGGCGCGCCCCCCTAGGGGGCGTGATAACCTTACTAGAGGGGCACGAGCGTATCGGAAAGTCGAAAATAAAAGATTATTTAAGAAATTATCAATTTACTAAAAGGAAACAAAATGTATTCTGACATAATAAAAAAATGCTCATTTCTTCTGATACAGTATACTTATAAATTTATCAGTACGGCACAATATATTTGATACTAAGTATCAATACTAAGTTAAGAACAAGTTTAATAATTACTAATGATTTTTCAATGGGCTTATCATACACAAAATTTAATAATCTTAATACTTTGTACGATTTAAAATTAGGGTGGTATTGTAGCTTTAGCATCAAACGATTATACATTATTACTGCATTCAACACATTGTTATTGCATGGGGAAGGAGACACGATGAAAATTCTGATTGAAAATTGGGTCGCGAACATAGAAAGTTTGAGAAGCACTGCCTTAAGGTATCCGACTACGTTCGGAACCGTGATTTTGCAAAAGCGTATAAACGAATATTCTTTTTACATTTAGTGTCACTTCAATTAGAATACACGTATAAAATTGTTTTAAGAATACTATTAAAACAAAAAAATATTTAAATGTGATATTTTGGCAAAAAATGTACATAGAATGACCCATTTTCAAAATATTCTCAATTTGTGAAAAATGCTTCTATTATAATAATAGTTTGCCTGTATATAGCTCAGACCTCTGTACAGAGGCTCAAATTAATTTTTGAAATATATAACTTAGAAGTGGGTTTATCCATGTTTTACGATAAAACAGGGGAGAAATTTTAAGAAAAAAACGCCGATAATTATTTCAATTGGATGTAACTCTGCAAATAATGTGAATTTTTCAAAGTTCTTAGTTCAGGCTCTCTGGAGAAGTCTTAGCTATATATAAGCAAAATAGTATTATAATAGAAGCGATTTTCATAAAAGGAGAATGTTTTGAAAATAGGTAATTCTATGCACATTTTTTGACAAAATATCGCATTTAAATAATTTTTTGTTGTAATAATATCCTTAAAACAATTTAATGCGAGCATTTTATTCTAAGTGACACTAAATATTGAAAAAAATTTTCGTTTGTACGCTTTTGCAGAATCGCGATTCAGAGCGTAGTCGGACACCTTAATGATCCATATTCACATAAATTGTGATGCATTTCCGAAAACATCCAGAGGTTCAGTGCATCTCTCTGTGGGTACCTTTTACGGAGCAATCTTTCTGCTTCTCCAGTACTTTCTTCTGCCAATCAGTAAATCAGATGCATTTCTTTCAGCTAAGGTTTCAAAAAACTGCTCAATACTCCTCTGAGGGTAATGACAGTTCAAATGAGCGCAGTAATGCAGGTGTGTTTCCTCCAATGTTCTTGAGAACAACTCCCACCAGCGCCGAACGAAGACGTTGACGACCATAGAATGCTATGCAAATCTGAATCCATGTGATGTTCCCTATCTCCCCTTAAGGTATCCGACTACGTTCGGGACCGTGATTTTAAAAAAGCGCATAATAGGATAATTTTCAAGATATTTAGTGTCACTCAGATTAGAATACATGTATAAAATTGTTTTAAGGACATTTTGACAAAAGAAATTATTTAAATACAATATTTTGGCAAAAAACTAACTTAGAGTAATTTTTTTAAAAAAATGTTCTCCTTTTGTGAAAAATGCTTCTATTATTTTAATGTTTTGCCTGTATATAGCTCAGACCTCTTTATAGAGGCTCGTTAGAATTTTTGAAAAATTCACATTATTTTCAGAGTTACCAACCATTGAAATAATTATCGGCGTTTTTTTCTTAAAATTGCTCCCCTCTGTTGTCGTAAAATATGGATAAACCCACTTCTAAGCAATATATTTCAAAAATTCTAGTTGCGCCTCTGTACAGAGATCTGAGCTATAGACAGGCAACATATTATTACAATAGAAGCATTTTTCACAAAAGGAGAACATTTTGAAAAAAGAATATTCTAAGTTAATTTTTTGCCAAAATATTGTATTTAAATAGTTTTTATTGTCAAAATGTCCTTAAAACAATTTTATACATGTATTCTAATCTAAGTGACACTAAATATCATGAAAATTATCCATTTATACGCTTTTTTAAAATCACGGTTTTGAACGTAGTCGGATATCTTCAAGTTTGTCCCAATAATCTTGAGACACCCCGTATACATTATATTGGTGCTTTGGAAATAATTCGAACAGTTTGATTAAAAGAAATTCTAAGCATATGCTAACCCAAATATGCATATAACACATAAAATATAGATAAAAAAATATAAAGAAAAAATGAGGATTCATTAAAAACGTATTTTTTAAAAGAATTTATGTAAGCAAAGGCAAAGAAAAATAAATCTCTCCGACCTCCCCAAAAAAAGTGAATTCAAATTTTTTTACCTCGTACTGTCTCATTTCAATGTCCACCTTCCTGAAGACTTCAAACGTCTGTAATAATGATAATTATTTCAATTCTCAGTATTCACAATCGGTTTAGTTTCATTTATAAAAAATTGGTATCACAAATCTTATTTTTAACTTACAGTGTCATTGTCTGTCCTTTTACATAATTCTATGATATAGGGATTCACGCCTTCATCTATGGTGTATTCTCCAGGAAAATACTCAGCAAACATAGCTATTGTTTTTTCTTTCACCTATTGGGATAAATAATTGATGAATCCGTGAAACATGTTTCCACATATTTAAGGAAAATTTCATTCGAGTGTGTTAACAAAATGCTATAGTACGTAATAAACTTATTAAAACACTAGCTGGTATACCCGTTCTTCGCACGGGTGAATTGAAAAATTAAACAATACAGACTGAAAGATAAAGGAGTTTTTAATAAGTTTTTTACTGGAATAGTAAATTAAACAAAAAAAAACGCCTTCTGCGTATCTCAACTAAATAAAAAACCATGTTTGCTTAATATTAATTTTGTAGATATATAACAGCTGATAAAAAAGATTTATTTAAAATTTATAACACCCGTACCTCTGTTGTGGGGGGGTCGATTTTGGAAAGTACCTTCCTTCTGCTCAGCAATAATAAGACATTGTTACAAATTTTGTGTAATAAACGCTTAAAGTAGTATAAATAATTTGTATCTGGATGTGTAATACCTTAATACAGTGTTTCTCAAACTGTGGGGCGCGCCCCCTGGGGGGGTGCGATAACTCTTCAAGGGGGGCGCGAGCATATCGAAACAAAAATTTAAAAAAAAATTAATTTACTGGAATGAAAAAAAAAACAAAATACTTTATGATATAATAAAAAATACAGATTTACATTGATATGATTTATATATATCATCTGGTGAAAAAAGGTCATCAAAAATAAAAGATTCTACTTTGAACGCTCATTAGCTATCTTTGTTCCTATAACTAAATAAAAAAAATATTTTGTTTGCTTTACTGTAATCCTACGATGAGAGATTTTTTATTATGCTTCTTTTAATCTAAAATATTACTTTTGCTGGCTTTCAAACTTACTGGTATGGTTACCTGCATCTCTTTTTTTTTAGGGAAGTTGTAAATTATATAATTCTGTTTGCGTTTTATTTCACAATGTGAAAGAGTTTTATGATACATGGATAAGCATATTGAGCACTTTGAAGGATTAATTGACCAAGATTTATTTTTTATGAGTATACTGAAACATATAATACAAAAATCGTTAATTCTGGGAAAACTGTTCATTTGTTACCAATGACCTTGACAGAGAATCCTCTAATATGGCAGTCTTAATGGGAGCTAAAATGAATTGATAAAATATCTCCTTTTTTGAGAGTGGCAAACGTTTTTTTAGAATCTTAAGGTTACTTGTTTAGACCGAGTTCCCGACACGACCACTATTTTTCAAAAATATTTTCTTTAACATGCTGCATTTTTCCCTATGAATAACTTAGTGGTTTTAATTGTGATGTTGTACGACTGATTATGGTTTATAAATGTAAATGAGCGGAATATAAAAAAAAGAATTGGGCATCTGTGATCTCTCTGAAAGGAAATTGAAGCTGATAAAACCAGGGAAACATTTGCTGAAATAATGCATATTAATCATGTTAGCGAAAGTAAATTTGAGAAAAGCAATAAACATGAAACGAAAGGAAAATTTTCAATAGCTACATTAAGAACTTTATCAAGAAAATATGAAGCCATAA
>BMAV01019524.1:83617-99491 GCA_019973955.1 Trichonephila inaurata madagascariensis
ACTATCGTCTTGTGTTTATAATTTTATTCGTATCTGAAAGTTATCACAGTATATATTTATATAAAAACAGAGGATTCATATTTGGAATTAATAATAAATTTTAATTAAGGTATCCGACAACGTTCGGAACCGTGATTTTACAAAAGCGCATAAATGGATAATTTTCATTATATTTAATGTCACTTAGATTAAAATGCATGTATGAAATTGTTTTAAGGACATTTTGACAAAATAAACTTATTTAAATAAAATATTTTTGCAAAAAATTAACATAGAATAATCTTTTTTCCAAATGTTCTCCTTTTGTAAAAAATGCTTCCATTGTATTAATATTTTGCCTGTATTCAGCTCAGACCTCTGTACAGAGGCTCAACTAGAATTTTTGAAACGCATAACTTAGATGTCGGTTTATCCATATTTTACGAAAACAGAAGGAAGAAATTTTAAGAAAGTAGGCCGATAATTATTTCAAATAGTTGTAACTCTGAAAATAATGTGAATTCTTCAAAAATCATAGTTAAGCCTCTGTAGAGAGGTCTAAGCTATATACAGGCAAAATATTAATACAATAGAAGCATTTTTTACAAAAGGAGAACATTTGGAAAAAAGGTTATTCTAAGTTAACTTTTTGACAAATATTGTATTTAAATAATTTTTTTTGTCATAATGTCCTTAAGACAATTTTATACATATATTCTAATCTAAGTGACACTAAATATCATGAAAATTATCCATTTATGCGCTTTTTTAAAATCATGGCTCCGAACGTAGTCGGATACCTTAATTTAAAACTTGTTTTTCTTCTTTTAATCATAATTCTATATTCACACACAAATATCATTTTTATTATTTCTTCGATTGACAGAATATCTTTACGAAGACTTTCTTCTTCGATAACGTAAATGTTTCTTTAAACAGTTTAAGAGACTTAATTACACAAACCATGTACTTTACCAAATACACTTCTAAAACAATTTATATATTTTTGCTCAAACTACGATTTTATATTCATGCATGAATTTTTTTTAAAGAACAAATTCGAGCATTTTAAACTATTTACTAAAATTTTTATTTTAATAATTGATGTAAATCAAATACGAATAAAAAAATCATTTAATTTTTCTAAAGTAATATGCAACAAATTTTAATGAAGTAATATTTTTAAATATAAATAAGATTTGTAAAAAAATATTGTAGTAGAATTAAATGCAAACTTTTTTACAAATAAAATGTATTAGAATAAAACCCTTAAAAAAGGAATTATTTACTAAAAAGGAAGTAAATAGGAACCCCAATCTGTCGTTTCGAAAAGATTACTTAAATTCTTACCACATTCGCAAACATGAACAAAAGCACAATCCCACAATTCCCGTTTTGTCCCGCCTTTAACTTCGTCTAAAAACAATAGAAGTTGGTATAATAACCAAAGAATTCCTTGAAATGTTTTTAAACTTCTCATCTTTAACAACTAGTTATTTGCGTGAAGTTCGTTCGATCTATTCTGGACCTTTCAACGGTGTGTTTTTTATTTTATACAAGCTACATATATATATAGATATATAAACACTGAAGTTTAACATATAATAACGTCTTTTATTTAAAAAAAAGTGTATGTGTAAAATCATATCAGGCGATAATTCTTGTCAAATTGTAACATATTGTGTTTTCTATTTGGTCTTCAAATAAATTTAAGCAAATTTTGTTAGACCTTTGTAAATACTTTTCTTCCTACAACTGGCCATTATAACGTTTGTTTTGTGTAACAAATGGAGGAATTATAATAGTAACAATAAGCTATAGGGAAGCTTCAGAATTTAACGCTAATTTACACACAATAGTCCATGAAAGGAAAACTGCGAGATCAAATTTAGAATAAAAGGAATGAATGTTCATAAAGTGATTATGCACATACATGTTAATGAAGAATGGTACACAAAACTAACTAACAGAATTAAAGTGTTGGAGAAAAAAACCCATTCCATATTATTAATAGCTTTTGTTGATTTTATCATTGTTAAACAATATCGTTATAGTTTTTCCACTTTTCGATAGTTCTAAGAAAACTAAATTACGTTTTTAATATCTGTTGGTGCCAGTTGGCGAGAATTCTTTGTATAGATTGCTCCGAGTCAACTGTTTTAAAGTTTTTGTAGTCAGTTCGAAAAGTGTAGCGATCCCATATGGTAGGGATTCGTTTTGCTTATTAAAATTTATGGAAGTACAGTCCGCTTAGTTATTTTAGTCAACAATATGAATTGATTAATAAACCCTATCGGCAAATCCATTGTCTTCCGAATATTTTCACATAGAAAAATATGTTTGTAGCATTAAGTACAGTATTCTTTAAATAACCTATGTTTCAACTTTTATTCGAATCTGCACAGGCGTTTCAGAAGCAAACCGTGATTTGTTACGGGATTATGCTGTATTAGTTATTTTGTAAAAGTATTGAAGTTATTTCTTATAAGTTTTCACTTTGAAAATTTTATTTTATTATTTCCGATAAAAAAAAGTAATATAAGATATTTTTTAATTAATGCTGTTCGTTCCAAAATAAAAATAAAAGTTGCTCGTGTTTTTTCTTTTAAACTGCCCCGCAACAAGACGGAAGCAATTTAAGAATCGTTAATCAGTATTTGATCCTTTTCGGGGATCTTTTACGAAATCAGAATTTTGCTAAAAGGAGAGTGAAACTAGGCGAAGTTTTTAGTTGAGTCTTTAAGGTCAAAAGGGTTATATCTGCGTGCATTCATATTTGGTGCACAGGTAGGGAATAGCGAACGAAGACTGTTTCATTTTGTAACGGGTTCTATTCGGGCTTCTTCTAATACTCTTGTGGAAAATACTCTTTTTAAGTGTGATTTTAGTTTAAAACCGCTTTCCGTTGTGAGGACCTGATTTTATCTAAATGGAAACTTCTATTTCAGTGTTAGCCGTTGAGTAGGCGAGGTGATGGTTGAAAAATGAACCTAGACGGAAAGCATAGTGTGAGCGATCGGTGGTCCCACTAATTAAATCTAAAGGGAAGGATTCATTGAAAGGTGGAAGGCGTCCATTTTATGGCTGATGAAATCGCAAGCTGGAAACAGGGGCATTCAAAAGAATAATTAAGGTAAGTGATTCTATATATCTAATAGGATTAATAAATTTTATGGCTCCTAGGGTTTTGTTATGAGAGTGCATTCTCATAAGTGTTAAAGGCTGAATAAAAGTGGTTAACTTTAGATCATGTCTATTTCTTACTTGAACTCTCTCCCACCCGCGACGGACGCATCGCGACAATTTAGCAAAACAATAGCGCAAATGGACACACAATTGAGTAAAGGGTTTTTAGTACCCACAATTCCCTTTCAAGCTCATAGAAGTCTGACCTATGTAACTAGTCGTCATTGGACAAGATAACTTCGGAGAAATAACTTGAATCCGTGGGGCGTTTAAGACTGTTTTCGCCATATGTTCGAGAGCGTGAACTTAACGCGAAGCACATTTTTGGACAGAAAAAATGCTTTAATCTTTATAAAAAACTGGGACATTGTAACTCATGCATTTGTTTATAATGTAGTGTTTTTAAAATTTCAAAATAAGTCATAAATAATTAGTTTTTTCTTTTAACATGTGAAGCGACAGCTCATTTAGCATTACAGTTTAGGAGAAAATGTGAAACACATTTTATAAAAGAAAAAAATATGTCAACTCGAATAAAAATGAGTAGTATGATAAAATAAGTGATTCCCAACAGGATAGCGAAGCCAGAATATAATATTAATGTTTAGATACCTTTACATCTGAAAAAATATTCCGAATTTGGATCCTATTCTTTAACATTAGCCGAATACAGCCTTAAAGAATCTCCATACGTGCATCTAACTTGCAGAGTAAGCTGTCAAAAGTATGCAAATGCATACAGAAATCTACCACAACCACCGTTTGGATCAAATATGTTTACATGATCATGCATAACTTTTTCATACTGCATCATTACTTGTGCTAATATTGATCAAAAGCAAGGTGCCTGTCAAAGAAACTGTCCTTCTGTATATTAAAGCAGCCAAGTATAGCCCTCGAGGTAGTGCTAATCACTCTTTCAATGCTTTGCACTGACAAGTGTAACTATATTAACCAATGAACGCTTACATCCTTTTCATTTGCAAAACGATGACTGCAAAAGGACTGTTACTGAAAGCAGACGATTATTCCGAGCTTGTTACTTTTCGTCAGTTTTTCATGCTGAAAACACACCTCTATTTCAGTTTATCCCCATATTTTCTTTCCATCCATGAAATGTCCTTCAATGTTGAAGGTGTATTCAACCTTCACAATATACATGTGTCAGCTTTCCAAATCTCGACGTCATGAAAATTAGAGCAACATAATAACATTTTGCCTTCAGTGTCTGGATTGGGATCGTCTCCTACAGCCATATCAGTTTTCGTTCCATCTGGACCACGCAAGCTAGGAAGGTCTTGACAAAACTCATGAAAGAGTTTCTTGCACTTATTCTCCATCGAATAAGGTTCCAGCATAACAACACTCCAAAATATTTTTTTAAATGTGTGTGATTTTCTGTCGAGAAAATTTAGAGCTGGACAGATTAGTCTCATTGAACCGGTTTATTAGCCATCGAGATCAACGGATTTATTTTAAATAGACTTTTTTGGATGGGGTGTGCCAAAAAAAATGGTGTACGAGATTTTTTTTGTCAATACTATAGACGTTGTTGTTGTTTATGCTACTTGATTGACAGTAACATCAGATCAAGGTCCAGGAAAATCACCGTGGCAAGGGATACATTATTATGCCTGTCGTTAGCCTTAGCTTTGACAGTATGGTTTTGTATGTAGGTGACAGTATGGTTTTGCTCAGCTTCACCCCAATTTTGTGGACCACCCCCCTGGTGGTGGTCATGGCTTCCACCAACTTCACGAGAGGATTTGCGGCTCGACTGCTATTTAGAGTACTCCATGCCACGAAGGCACTATACATTTATAAGCATCCGTGCCTTCTCCGGGAATCAAACCCAGGCCCTACGGCACCGCAGTCAGTGTCACTAACCACTATACCGGATGGGGTGGCTTAACTTAGACGTACAACGCAGATTGGATGATCGTAGACATCAAGGAAATGTTCGGCATATTCCAGTAACTTTTGTCGGTACACCTTTGTTACTAGGCATATACTGTACTAAATGATTAAGATTTCGATCACTTTTTGTTAGCCTATACAAATAAATGGGTTTTCTCCATACCACTTCCTACTAAAGTTTTCTGTCCATCATTTAATCGGATTCACTTATTGTCTTACCACAAGAGAGCAACTGAGGATGACAAGATGGAGCTTCGAGGTCCATGATCGACATTAGTATCAGCAATAATCATGTTTCAAATTGTTGTTGATGAACATGTAAAAACATTCGATGCAATGACACACATACGTCAGGGTAGCAGTTTGCATACATTCGCACAAAAGAAGTCGTAAAATTTTAAGCTAAGTCTTCTTAAATTTTTACTTTATTTTTAAATTTAACATATAACCCCTTTTATTCAAAAATGAACACAAGGGATTTAAGTCTCTTTGGCTGTAATCATCTGTGAAGGTAGAGATACTTCTCTTGGAGTTTCCCTTGCTGCTTTTCTTAAAGAATGCTTAAGGCTACGCATACCCTTTTTTAAAAATAAATTTTTTTGGAGACATTAAGTCAAAATAATTCATGTTTTATATTCATATCACATTATTATTAAGTTGATTCTGAAAGCAAAAAGTCAGTTTGACCTTTGACTTTACAATTTAAAAAAATTAAGAATTTTTAAAGTTCTTTCAAACTTTTATAAAATGCTTAATTATTAAATTTCTTTTAGTCATTTATATCTCTTAGATTATTGCGAACAGAAGTTATTATGGATTTGGAAATCCATTCCCTTATTGATTTTTAATAATTATCTTTACAGCTAAACCTGGGAAAAATCCGAAGTTTTTTAAATATTAATTTTAGCATTTTTTTAAAAAAATAACTAGAGATCTCAGGCTTAAATCCATACTAACCTTTATAGAACATGTGTTTGGGAGTATCTACAAAAATTTCGAGGCTCTATCTTAAACACAAAAAAAGCCTTAGGGATAAGAAAATACCTATATCTTCAAAATTAGAAGTACGAGAAATGTAAAATAAATTATAGTTTAAAAAAAAAACTAAAAAACACGCTTTTATAGTTAAGTGAACTAAAAAATAAAAAAGAATTCTTAATATAAGAATAAAATGATTAATGATAAAATTAATGTCAATGTGGTAAAAGCGTGTGGGGCTTTGTATTACATTTTAACATTAAATCAGCATTGCGGAATAGGACTAGTAAGAAATTATAACAATTGTTATCGAGCAACCCCCGCTTTTGCCACAATGCCATTAATTTTCTCGCTAATCATTTTATTCTCATATTAAGAATTACTTTTTAGTTCGATTAACTATAAAAGAACGTTTTTTTAGTTTTTTTAAACTATAATTTATTTAAAAATTATTGCAGATGATGCCCAATGACGAAATCTTAAATCGTCTGTTGTGTTTGAGTTACAACAAATTTTTGTATCAGAACTTAGGCACTGCTAAGTACATATAAAATCTTTGTACATAATTTCTTCATGTCTCGAAACACACTTTTTTAAATTATAATTGTCTATACATTTTTTTAAATTTCACTTAAGAGATGTAAAATTACGTAAAATTCACTTAAGTGATTGGACATTTTTGTTTGTGATGTAAATATTTATATTACTCTGATGTATATTTGATGGTTGGACAAACATATACTATACATTTTAATATAACATTTGAAAAAAAAAATTTTAATGAACTTTTGAGTGCCAAGATTGAGCGAAATTAATCTGCTGGATGATACAACTTTTTCTTAAAAATATGTGCGAATAACATGCTTAGTAACATTAAAATGGAGATTTTATATAAATTATTACAAATTCGGATTTTTTTCTTAGAGCAGTTGAAACAAATCAAAAATATAGAACATTCTGGAAAACAACTGTTGATAAAATAAATATATAATGGAAATACAACTTATTGTATTTTTGATAATGAAGTATTATGGATATTCTTTTGGTTTTAGCTTCACACAGTCATTGTATCTTTGTTATTCAAATTTTTATTTGCAAATAATACTAATGTCAGTTTCCTATATCCTAATTTAATATACAGTTTTGTTACAAATAAATGTAAATTATTGAGGAAAATATGTCTAAAAGTGTGAAAATTAACATAAAGTGCTCACACTTTTTCTATCGCACAATAAGAATTTCGGAGGCTTTTTTTTTATTTAATGTATATCCCGCCCTAATTATCACATTATCGTGAATACTTTTATCATGGCACGTGAAAAAATAATGCGAGTATTTTCCTTATCTTTTATAAACTATTTATCGCTTTGTGTAGGCATTTTTTTTAAATTTACGCTAGTATTATGTTATGTTTGTCTTCCGCTTTCATTCTACTGCTGCATTTTTTTTTAAATCAGAAATTCATTTTAATCCAATGAAAGTAAAATGCGATTCCTTGACAAATGTATGATGATGCTGTTTGCAGGTCTGTATTCCATTTTAGGTTGATATTCTGGTACTTTTATTTATTTTTCAGAATGTGATTGTACCTGGATTGAGATTCTCTAGAAAAGGTTTCAAAGTATTTATTAAAAAAAAACGTTTTTTGAAAATTAATCTTCCCTGTATTCAACGTGATAAATGGTTAAAAGTTATTTGTGATAATTTTGTAGATAGTATGTGAGGTGTTGCTGAGTTTGAGGGAATTATCAGAAGTATAAACCAAGAATACAATTGTTTATAGTTTGTATTACTGTTGAGGAATGTGCGTAACTGCAATATATGTTTTAATCCTTGAACATTTTTTTCCCTATAACTTTGCTTAAAAGTAGGTAATGCTTTAGAATATTTTCTATATAGATATTTATTACATATTAAAATTGATTGAAATTAATAGCAATAGCTAGAAAAAATATTCAAAAATTTAGTATAATAGAAAAAAAAATCTTAACATTTGAAATGAAGAAAAAACAATGATTTTTCTTTCTGAGGTAAATTAGTTTAAATTTTTTTGTATGCCGTTGGGATGTGAATAAAAACGAACTTAAATGTTTTCTTAACTTCTGTTGTTTTTTTTAAATTTAGAGCTTTTAAATCTCGTGAGATTATAATACACTATATAATGATTTTAATTTATTGGGTAAAAAATTTGATTTGATTTTTTGAACGATTTTTGTCAATCGAATCATATTTTAGCTTATTTCAGACATTATATAATTGTCTATCATCAATTAAAATTATTTCTCCATTCTCTTCCAGATGCATTTTTTTAATTTAAAAGACCTCTGTAATGGTGCAACACAGTGGACTATTATTTTGGTTAATGAAAGTACATGTAATTCTTCTTATTCTCAAATTAAAAAAATTTTCGCTTAGAAAATAAGCATGCATTTATCGCACAGTATTATATTTTATACTCATCTTTAATATTAATGAAATATACATAGATCAACTTGCTAAGTAGAATATTTATAAAGAAAATATCATGGAAGTATTAAGGTATCCGAATACGTTTGGAACCGGAATTTTAAAAAGGCGCATAAATGGATAATGTTCATGATATTTAGTGTCACTTAAATTAGAATACATGTATAAAATTGTTTTAAGGACATTGTGACAAAAATAGTTATTTAAATACAATATTTCGGCTAAAAATTAACTTAGAATAACCTTTTTTCAAAATGGTCTTCTTTTGTGAAAAATGCTTCTATTATAATAATATTTTGCCTGTAAATAGCTCAGACATCTGTACAGAGGCTCAACTATGATTTTTGAAAAATTCACATTATTTTCAGAGTTACAACCCATTGAAATAATTATCGGCTTTTTTTTCTTAAAATTTCTCCCCTCTGTTGTCGTAAGACATGGATAAACCCACTTCTAAGTTATATATTTCAAAAATTCTAGTTCAGCCTCTTTAGAGAGGTCTGACAGGCAAAATATTATTATAATAGAAGCATTTTTCACAAAAAGGAGAATATTTTGAAAATGAGTCATTCCATGTTCATTTTTTTGTCAAAATATGGTACTTAAATAATTTTTATTGTAATACTATTCTTAAAACACTTTTATATACATGTTCAAATCTAAGTGACACTAAATATCATAAATATTATCCATTTATACGCTTTTGCAAAATCAAGGTTCCGAACGTAGTCAGATACCTTAATGATAATTAATAAAAATTAATAACCACTTAATGTTGTGATTCTGTCATACTTATATATGTATTTATATTAACTGTAACCCCATTTAATAAAAAGCAGCTAAAATGAAATTTTTCTTTGTTGATCTAATGAGTGAGTGAGAGAGTGAATATTAACGTCGCCCTGTTCAGCTACACGAGGGCATTTCGTTGTTGATCTAAGTAGGAATTGACTTAAAAAAATTATATTACTTGTTTTAAACTTAAAGCCTGAAATCTAATTTACTAACTGTTCATCCTGATTTTGATAAAAAAGAAAGTTTTATATTAAAACGAAATGTAATGAATGCATTTTTTTTTAACCTTTATAGATTTCAAATAACTTCTGAATGATTTTAATTTTACTCTTTTTTTTTCTATTCTTATAAAATTTAAAAAGATAAATAGTGTGAGAAATATATATATATGCTAAAATTGATGTTGATCGATGTTCAATTATTTAGATTAGGATTAAGTTATTAATTTTATTGTTTTTTCTTTTACAGAACAATATTACTTCGTGAATTATGCTTACTGATCAAAAATTATTTTTTGATGTAACAAAGGTATGTAATACTTTTTGACTAATTAGTAATTTTCCTTTTTCTTTCCTAGCATCTATTTTTATGGCTGCTTTTTCCATTTTTAAAGACTAATAAATAAATATTTTCTCCATCGCTTTTGCTTAAAAATATACAAAAGTGTACGTCAGATCAATTTCATGCACATACAATAAAGAAAAAAAGTTATGAATGAACTACCTTAAAGTCATTCAAAACTTCGAATTAAGTAATAGAAGTGTTGATATGTTTAAACTGATTTATTATCTTTAGTATTAATTACATAGTTTTGACTACTGAATAAAAATTATATTTGTCAAGAATTTATAATTATTAATTGCCGAAGCTTAAAATCTGATTTTCTCTATCAACGAAAATCTGTGTAAAATTTTTAAATCAAATAATTCGATTGTAATCCATTTGACGCATCAACCAAAGTCGTCAAAACTACTTGATGCCACAACCAAAGTCGTCAGACTCACTTAACGTAACATCCCATTTACAGCAACAAATCACACGCTACACACCCTCGCCAAAGCAAAATAATGGTTCACCTATCCACCGATTCAGTGGTGGGAGAGTGGTGGTAACTTCATAAGAGAGTAACCGCCTCCGGACAGTGGTCATCACGTTTTATTAGTGGTTATGTTACGCGTCTATGGACCCTAGCTTTGCGGGTTCCATGCTCGGATATGCACCTCCACATATACAATGGTGATTACCATTGTAGATGTATGAGGATTTAACTTTAAGAATGTGACGATATTTGTTCTAGATACTCAAATGTAAACTAGTATATCTTACATGTTGCATTTAAATTATTCTACTTTCTTCATAAGTATGGATATAAATAAGTACAAATGTCACAAGTCCAGAACAAACATTTTCAGAAAAATGTTTGTACAATAATGCAAACTTATAAATGTTTTCTTGTGCTACAAAAATTTATAAATAAAAATTAAAAACGTATTTTCCGAAGAAAAGTATTTTAAGTTTTAGATTTTATATTGCCCAGAAAAATCTTGAAACGATTTTTTAATTGCACGTAAGAAAATGTGTTACTTCGTAAATAATGAAAAAAAAATACTTATAAATATAGGAAAAATTCTTCGTATTAATTTATTAAAATTAAACTCAAAAAACTAAAATTAAACTCAAAAATTATTAACTTTATTTTGTGTATTGTACAAATATTCTTGAAACGTAATCTTGTGGAAACTGTAAGTAAAAATCTAGAAAGAATAAGAGTTCATTTCAAGAAATATTGCCTGAAATTATGTGCCTAGTGTATTCAGGAACACAAACATATAAGTTTTTTAAGATCAAATATAATCATCATTTATTGTGATACAAATAAAAATTAATAAAAATACAATGGAAAAAATAAGAATTATTGAGAATTGCTCTT
The DNA here is from genome assembly GCA_019973955.1 of Trichonephila inaurata madagascariensis. Classification (NCBI taxonomy): domain Eukaryota; kingdom Metazoa; phylum Arthropoda; class Arachnida; order Araneae; family Nephilidae; genus Trichonephila; species Trichonephila inaurata. The sequence goes on from BMAV01019524.1 coordinate 94,869, forward strand.
CTTTCATTAGCTTCTAATTTTCTGTAATGTTTTCTGAAAGAAAATCGTAAGAAAATTGTCAAAAAATATATTCCATTTTAATTTTAGAGACTTGTAAAAATAAATATTCGAATAACCTTTTATCTTAAATAAGAATAGATAAATTTCTTTATAAAATGAAATAAGATTTGTTAGAATTTTTATCAAATAGTTTTTCTTTCCTTAAAAATTACTTACATTAATAATTACTTCTTAAATAATTATTTTCTTTTAAATAATTTTAGATATCAAAATGGAAGTAAACATGCTAAATTTATTATATACATATATGATGTGATTTTTAAATAACATTTTCGAATTATTTCGGAAACCTTTTTACTAAAATTTATTATATTTAATAGATACTATCTAAAAAACATTAAAATTCAAAAATTTTGGCTTTTTCTTTAAATTTAATAATTTTAAACTTTTTTTTACAGTCATCCTTTACATATTTCTTGTAATAGTGTACAGCAGATTTTAATTTTCTAGAATACTAATATTGTTATTCTAAAAATCAAATATGGTTCACACATATTTAAAATATTTGAGATGTTCCACTGCTTACACAAAAAGAGTGTATAATACAAAAAATTACACAAAATAAATTTATTAAATGGTCTATATTTTCATATCTTTTTTATTTTATTTTTAAAATATGAAATTTTTTACTAAGAGTCTATATGAAACTTTTTTTATTCCATGAGCCGGCTGGATGGTGTAGTTAGGCGCTGGCCTTGCACGCCTAAGGTTGTGACCATGTTGTATGATTATGCGACGTGTTAAAGATCCCTAGAGTGCCTATTTGGCTTTGAAGCTCTCATAAAAATTAAGTTCCTAGTTCAATTTCGCCTCGTCAGAGCTCAGGTGCATCCATCGGGAGGGGGGAGGAAATTGAACTTTAAAATTACATTGTGGCAATTGGTATCCACCCATATGGTGCCACATAAAAGAGTGATACCAGTTCTTGGGCAATGCACTAGGTCTGCAATCGTAATTACCCATCCGCAGCCCCATTTGAAAGGGAAAAAATTGTTCTTAAAATACCATCAATTAAATGCAACATCTTAAAACTTCAAATGCTATTATGTGTTTTTAATTATTTCTAAAACTTTAAATTATTTTTTAATCTCTTACTTACTTATTTGAATAGTCCAGGAGTATTCATTTATTCATTTCCCCACACTTTAAAAGAAAGAAAGAAAAAAAAACGGTAAAGTATAAGCATTAATGATATCATCCTTTTGCTGTAGTTAAAATTCAAATATCTTAAGAAATTAAGTTTCCACATGGCCAAGATTTTTTTACATTTTATGCGTTTATTAATGTTTAAAGTCACATATCTGCTTAGAGTATTTTTGTTTTATTTCACATTTAAAGAATTGACTTAAAAATCGGCTTTTTGGCATTTTCGTTCAAAGTTCTTAATATATATATATATATAGGATTTCTTACAATTCCAAGTGTTTGAAAAGTAAGAATACACTTTCGAATATTAAACAAAAAAAAAAAAAAAGAAAAGAAAAGACATTATCAACATTTTAAAAATTCTTTATAGCACGATTTCAATGTGCACATCATTAGTTGCGTGCAACCCATCGAGTCTATACGAGATTTCTAGCCACTTTCTATGCAGTATCAACAGTCTAAATGGCTACTGTAATTAAACTTTTTTTTTTCATCAGTATTAAGAATTGAAGACTCGTAAGCAATGGTTTTCACTTATCCCTTCAAGAAGGAGTCCAAAAGCGTTATGTCGAGAGATCTAGGTCAGTGCTCCCTAACCTTTTTATCGCCACTGACCGGTCAACTTTTGATAATTTTACCGGGTCCCGCTGGGGAGGGGGCGTTGATTGTTTATATTTTAAGTTGCTTTGATTTAATAAATTTAATTTAATTGTATTTAAATATACCTTCAGAATAAAATACAGTTACACCAAAAAATGAATATAAAGTGATTTAACATGGAATATAAAGTGAATTCGATAGAAAGTCACACAAATCCAAGAGAAAACTATCACAGTAAATTAAAAGGAAATAATTTAATGATCCTTGGGCGGTCCGGTACCATTTGAACCATGGACCGGTACCGTTTCGTGGTCTGGGAGTCGGGGTCCACTGATTTAGGTGGCCACGTTATTGGACTTCCTGTTTCCATCCCTCGCCCGGAGAACATTTTCTCCCTTCCAAACTCAAGTGTGGAAGTGCCCGCCCCATTTAGGCTGTATATGTATTGCAGATTTAAATTCGGTAAACTATGCTACAACTTGTGCTTGGTCTTGTGGTGAAACCATTTTGAAACAAGAATATTATAAAACGTGGATGCTGCACTATATATTTTGCATTTCATCACACAGAAACTTAAGTTATTTTGTATATGGAAGGTAAAAAAAAAAACATCTCAAGTGAAAATCTTTGTTTAGTTTGAATTTATTTTTTGAAAGTGTTGTCATACTTTTCAGACACTCTATATATTTAAGCAATATATGAAGAGAGAAATCATAGAAAAATATTTGATATAAAAATATAATAAAAATGTTGCTTTTTAATTACATCACTTATAACATAAGCGGGCCCTCATCAGTTCTGACCATTTTGCTAGCTAAATAATCTGGTTAGTAAAAATACGCCAAATAACTTAGCTTTCTATTATACGAAAAAACTTTTTTTTTATAATTGCTCTTTAGATACTATTTTATTCTTTACTGGTTTTGATGTTCCAATAGCACCCATGAATATTAATCATAGCATTAAATTATTTCAGTGGAAAGTCCAAGGGAGAATTAGGAAATCATAGTGAAATGAAATTATTTTCATTAATCCTTTCAAAGTCAGTGGTTTCAAAAGTAATCACCTTTTTAGAAAAAAATTAAATAAAACTAAAAGATTTTTATCAATATTTTTTGCAGAAGATCGATTTTGAATTCTCTCTGATATCAATAGATGGCAGCACCATGCCAAATGACCAGAATTAATGTAATTTTAGCAAAAAAGGATTTTTTTTTCATTGATTTTGGTCGAAAAACCACTGCTCTTCAAAGGATTAAGAGCAACAGTAAGCCTAATTTGGATAAAAGATATCAATTTTACACAAAATCTTTGAAGACACAGTAAAATCTTACCTCATGCAGTTATCTGGAAATGCTATACAAAAACTGATATTAGGCTCTATGCATTTCTGAAAGAAAACAGAAAATCAACAAATCAATTATACACATCAATATTTCTTTTTCTATCATTCTTTTAAGTACTTAGCCTTTTAAGAAAGGCATTTTGTAAAAGTCTAGAGCACTTTATTATATTTTTAAGTCTTTCTTTTTGATTACATAAAATATATATGCTAAAGCCATATACTCTAAGATAATTGTATTAATGTCTTTGATACAAGATCAAAGACAATCTGAATATTACTTATCCAAATAGCATTGTAATATTTTTTTATTTCATGATGTTAAGTACTGACAGTATTAAAAATTTCTTAAAATTCTTCTTAATTTCTTCTTCTCTTCAAGAAATTTGCTGCTTTTGTTTCATACCTCAGCTTCAAGCTCTTTTGCTATTGGTGTAAAATCCCGTTGACCATGAAAGTTGGAGCAATTTCAGACCAACCAACCATGCAAAAAAAATCCTCAATTTTGTTTGACATAGCAAAGAAATGCATGCCCTTTGTTGTGAATCAGAAGTCACAGATCATGCTTGATATTATGCTTTCGATTATTGACGGCATATAGCAAAGTTTGGCGAAAGTAAGTGACAATATTTTGCACCTGCACTTAATTTTTATTTATAACATTCCAGTAATTAATAGTTAGAGTATGATATCTTTAAATAAAATACAATCGCTAAGGACAGTTATAAAATAAATATGTCAGCTTTCATGAGGAACTTTTTTGCTAAAGAAACATATATCGTTTTTCCCCTAGTTAAAAGTTTAATTAGAGATGCACTCGATGGATTGGAGACGAATCTTGCTATTTTGATACTTATGTTATATACCATCTACCAAAAGACTTCGCCAAACACCGTGATGTACAACCAATAGTGGAAACTGTCTCTGCTCACGTTCGAACACGGTAATAATAAAAATAACAGCATTTGGCAACAATTTTTTATTTGTTTTGAATTTGGCGATATAATTTGACGGCGTAATACCTAAGTACTGTTTTTTTAATCGCGTTTTACTAACAAAGGTTCTCCTGAGTTAGTTCTACTCTTCATCTTTCGTGAAATCGAGGCTCGAGAAAGCATTGACCTGTAGAATTGCTGACCAATCGGACTTTCAATACTAATCGAATAAACTGAAAGATGTTTGTGTGTTTTTCTTCTTATATATCAGTAGCAAGACTAATAATTAAGATATAGTTTAAGACAGTGGTTCTTAAAATGTGGTCTGTGGTCCCCCAGGGGTCCTCATATCCTTCCTATGGGATCCGCGAAGGTCTCTCATTTAATGTTAAAGGGGGTCACTTCACGAAAATCGAATTAAAAATCGATTTTTCAATTTTGATTGAAAAATAAAATACCATTCATTTTCTTTCTAATGCAATTTAAATTTTTGCTCTAATTCAGCTAGAGCAAAAATTTAAATTGCATTAGAAAGAAAAT
>BMAV01019524.1:102695-113604 GCA_019973955.1 Trichonephila inaurata madagascariensis
ATTGAGACATAGCCATCCTGTGATGACCATGTCGTGCCGGTTCCGCGTAAGCTAGAGGTGTGGGATTATCAAAATGATGAGACATAATTCTTAATACAACTTTTATTAAGATTAACTTATATTACTTAAATTCTAATTTGACAAATTTAATTAAAGTGAGAGTCAAGCCCAAATTAATTCACGTATTTAAGTCAGATCACGCAACTAGATCCTCTATCTCAATTATCCTAAATAATCCTGTTTATCTAATTACTTATATCCAATATTACCTTTTTCAGTTCTGGTTCCTTGACCTAGAGAATATTATCTATAAACTTTATATATGAAGATTCTTGATCCGCAATGCTGCTAATTCTTGACTGTTAATTCTTGGTCCGCAAGATTTCACACTAAGCTTTGTCACGCTATCGATCAGAATAATTCCACAATACTATCTCTGAGCCTGCCGCGCTATATCTAAGCTTGCCACGATATATCTAGGTTTGCCACGCTATCCTTTTATAGTATATCTCATTTACATATTATGATCGTTTATCTTCTTGGTATTGGGTTGGAAAAGTTTTGCCATTAATCGTGGCCGTCAAAGAACATAGGAGTCATGTTAACAGAAAGACGCGAGAGACGTCACAACATGCCTATTTGTAAATGAATGTCCAACCAGAAATTCATGACCATAAATACTCATAAGGGATTACATGTTTAAAAGACTTATGTACGGATTAAATGGGTCACCTGCTACTTGGTAGCGCTATTTAGACCGACTATTCTAGGGTATGGATGGAGTCAAAGTATTTATGGATGGTACTAGAATAACTGGTAGAGATAAAATATTGCACTTTACAGTCTTAAAAAAAAATTTTAAAAAAATTTAGTGAACACATGGCCTGAAGCTTAATTTAAATAAGATTAAGTTTTTCCAAACTATATAAAATAAATTTCCTTCCTCGGTGAGTCAACAGCTCAGGGTAGGCCTTGGCCTTCTCAAGAAACCTTTTCCAGACCAGCTTTCTTCCTAATAGGTTTCTTCAATTCTTAGTTCTCAAAACTAGGAGATCTTTTTCTAGGCCATCAATTCATCTAAGATTTGGCCTGCCCTTTCTTCGTGTGCCAATTGATTGAGCATTGAAGACTTTTTTAGTGGTGCGGTCTTCGTTCATTCTGACAACGTGACCTACCCATTTAATTCGATGTATTTTGATGAAGTTAACAATGTCCGATTCTTTATATAATTGATAGAGCTCTAAATTTGATCATCTTCGCCATGTTTCATTTTCCGGAATTCCTCCAAAAATTAATCTTAAAATCTTTTCGTAGATACTTATGATGTTCTCATCTGTTAGAGACATGGACCAAGTTTCACATGTATAAGTTAATACTGATCTTAAAAGACTTTTATACAATAGACCCTTTGTTTTTCTTTTGATTAAATTTTATTTCATATATATTTTCGCATTCCATTAAGATATCTATTAGCCATAGTAATTCTATTTTGTATTTCAGTAGTGCAATGGTTTCTATTGTAATTTCCTAAACTAAATAAGTGAAACTGTCTCAAAAACTTCAACACTATATTCTGCTATTTTAAAATGGGAATTGTTAAAATATGGTTTAGTGCAAGGCATGTACTTGGTCTTATTCTCGTTGATTTTCAATCCCATCCTGACGGCCTTTTTCTCTAAAGATAAGAAGGCATGCCTTATTACGGTGGGTGTTCGAGCGATGATATCAATGTCATCACAGCAAAAGCAAACAACTGTATCGATTTATTAAAGATTTTCCTCTGGTATTGATATTTGAATCTCTTACCATTTTTTCTAATGCTAGATTAAAGAGAAGACATGCCAGTGCATCTCCTTGTCGAATGCCATTTTTTTTCCCAATGGTCCCGAAACATTCTTCTGCACTTTGACCATGAGCTTTGTTTCACTTAATGTCATACTTATCAGCCTTAATAATTTATCAGGGATTTTAAATTCTTCCATGGCTGCAATAAGAGACTTTCTGTTGATGCTATCATAAGCGATTTTAAAATCGATAAATAGATGATGCTTGTCAATTCCAAATTAACTTGTTTTCTTTGAAACCTGACGAATGTTGAATATCTGCTCTTTAGTGGAATCTTCCTTTCCGAAATCCATTTTGGTAGTCTTCAACCGTATTTTCCACTACGGCAGAAAGTCTGTTGAATTGAATATTTTAGAATACTTTATAACATGTACAGAGTAGACTGATTTTTCTATAATTTGAATACTCGAGTATATCTCCTTTCTTATGTATCACACAGGAGTTACATTCATTTTCCATTCCTGAGGGATTACTTCCTGTTCCCAAATTGCTTGAATTAAATCATAAACTTTCTTAGAAATTTCTTTTCCTCCATTTTTCAGTAGCTTAGATGGAATAGCGTCAGAGCCGGGAGCCTTATCGTCTTTAAGAGAGAATATTTATGGCTTCAATAAATTCCTCCAGTGATGGTGGTTCAACTACTTTTTGGTTCTGAGTTTCCATGCTTCCTGTAAGTGCTTCATAATCACCATTATCACTGTTAAGTAAGTTGTCGAAATGTTCATTCCATCTCTTTAACACTTAAGTTTTATCACTCAAAATAATTCCTTCCCTATTACGACAAGAGGTAATTCTTTGGGGAAATTCTTTCCGCCCAAGGTTTATTTCTCGAAAGAAAGCTCGGCTTACGGTGGATCCCCTTGAATGTTCAACATTTGTATAAAGTTCCTCAAAAAATATCCTTTTTTTTTTAAAAAAATAAATTTTCTTGGGCATAAAATTGATTCAAAAGGGCTGCCTACACAAAAGTGGTGAAAAAATTTCGACTGTATTTAATGCTCCTGTGCCTAAGAATGTTCACGTTGTAAAAGGAATTCTTTGGTTACTTAATTTCTATGAGAAGTTTTGGCACAATTTAGGAGCTATTGCTAACCCTCTTAATAATTTGACAAAGGAAAATGTTAGATTTTTGTGATCGATGGTTTTCCAGGTCGCGTTTGAACAAATAAAAAGGAAATTTTTTCTCCAATACTCTTAGTACGTTATGATCTTAATCTACCTTTTGCTTGTGATGCATCCCCAATTGGTACTAGTTGTGTTCTGTCACATATATATTCAAATGGTTTGGAATGTTCGATCGCTTTCTTACGGTGTCCGATCAAAAGTACTCCCAAATTGATAAAGGAGGTCTTGCAATATTTTGGGCGGTAAAAATGTTTTATTTATACTTGAAAGGTAGAAGATTCACACACTGATAAAGGATCACAAACATTTGGTGTGTAGCTGTTTTTAGATCAAAAAGAGGTTTACCGGTATTAACAGCTATCAGGCGCTTACATTATGCATCAATTTTACTATCATTTCATTTGGTTATTTCATTCCGGAAAATGACTGAATATGGAAATGCAGATTTTTCCGATTACCAAAAACATCGTCAGAGCTTGAGGTTAAACATGACCACAATATTCCAGATGTCACAAATTGAAACATTACCCGTTACTTCTAAGGAATTACGACAGGAGATTGGTAAAGATAAAGAGCTGGATCCACTCTTAAAAGTGTTAAGTGAAAAGAATTTACAAGAGAGTAAAGCCCAATATACCATTATGGATTGTTGTATTGTGTACGGTCAAAGTATCTGTATTTAAAACAAATTTCGGAAGAATGTTCTGGAAAGTTATATGCGAGACTCTCAGGAATAGTAAGAATTAAAGCCATAGCTAGATCTATTGAAAAAATAAAGATAAAGTTATTGCGGAGGCCGTAAAAAACTAAATTGTGCTAAACATAAGACTGATCCAACAAAAGTTCATTCTTGTATCCCAGTATGCCCTGGGAATGTATTCATGTAGACCTTGCTGGACCCTTTTTGGAACTCATGTTTTTTTTCTAATCGTTGACGCTTTTTCCAAATGATTAGAAGTATATCCCATGAAAGTAACCACAACTAAGAAAACTATCGAATGTCTTCGAGGTAGTTTTGAAAGATTAGGATTACTACGGGTACTTGTCAGCGATAAAGGATCTCAGTTTACGTCCGTTCAGTTCCAAAGATTTATGCAAAGAAAAGGTGTAAAACTCAAAGCTAGTGCACCTTTTAAACCTTCTAGTAGTGGACAGGCAAAATGCTATGTTGCTACTTTAAAGCAATGATTAAGAGCTATGCAGAAATATGATGGTACTATACAACATAAGCTTACATTTTTACTTCAATACATAAAAGCTTCCAACGTAGCTACAACACATAGTCCAGCTTCCTAAAAAGAGACATTAGAAACAGGATAGATTTACTTTTACGTGATATGAAAACAGATTCAATATAATTTCGAATACTTCCGAGATAGAAAATTAAATGTTGAAGATCAAGTGGCTGTGAAAGTTTACAGAGCAACTAATACCATGTGGACGTTTGATACCACTGTAGACCAGGATGAAACACTCCACTACACCAGCAAAGCTCCTCTAAGCTTTTGCTGAGATATGTTGATCATATCCGTCTAGTGTGAGATCAAGTGCCGGAGAATGTCATTTCTAACATTTCACTAGAGATTTCCAGCAGCAGAACATCGAGAAATCTACCCAAATCTTTGGCATGCAGAAACAGCAAAAAAATCCTTCTTCTGAAGATTTGAACAAGGGATAGAGGTTATCTTCCGTACCAAAAGTGCCATCAAATGATACTGTTCCAGATGCGCCACCGTCTACAGCTAAAGTGAATGACTCTGAGACGAGAAATCCACCAGTTCCAGAGAGACCACAGGAAAACTTCAATACCGTGGCTGGGATTTTCCACCACCAAATATCCTCTTTCCTAGCCAAAGATCGATTGCCAAGGCGTATGATTGAGAGGAATCAGTTCGCAGTAACCATATGTGAAATGTTTCTCCTCAAGTTAAAATTCCGCCTAGTAATATACTGCATTTCTGATATTCGGCTTTTTTTTTTTAACGCTGATGTTCTCTGGAAATATTACCAGTATAGCTTCCACAATAGTTTAAACGATTTCTCGACTTCACTTAGGAAATTTTTTTTAATAAAAATCAGATTAAAAAATTTTGTACTTATCAACTAAGTTAAATTTAAAAAAAAATTTTTATGTACAGAATTTTTATAATTTAAATACAAGGATAATTATATTAATTTTAGAAATACAAGACATAAATATCAAAGTAAACGAAGTTTTAATTTTTTGCATGTACTAAGGAAAGTAATTACTTATCTAATACAGAAATTTTATATATCTAATTAATCTAAATTTATTATTTTTTCTCTCTGTATCGTTATCTTAATTTCTAAAGGAGATAATCACTCATGTTTTTTGAAATATTCAAATTCTGTTCTGAATTTTCCTTCATTATATTTATTCGTAGCTGATTAATTTCATTAAACAAAAGATTATTTCATACTGAGTTTTTTTTTCGATGTAATAGTTAAAAGATAATTTGAAAGCGAATATATGCTTGCAGTATGGTATTTAATTTCACGTTTTTCATTACTTTTTTCTTTATAGTTTTTCGAAAAAATAGTAATTTACAAAAAATTGTTGATATTGCCTAAGTTAGTGAATAATATAAGAAAATTCACACATTTCTGCTCCAAATAATAAAATTCTTTAAGTAAATGTGATGAAAATAAATCCAGAATTATCCAAGTAAAAAAATCTAGAATTCTTAACAACCGAAACATCACGACTCTTAGAAAAGCAGATTTACTGAAAGGGGTGAATGTAAAATGATAACTTATCTGTACTATTTGTCTCAACAGGAAATCAATTCAATTAAGAGTTCATTATAGGGATATAAATATATTTGTGTTAAATTAACATATCAAAATTTAGCATTTTTTATGAAGCAAACTAACACAAATTTAAAAAAAAACTCAAGAATTTACTAATGCCTTTTGAAATTTCTTTATTCCTTATTATCTTACATGATTTTTCTATTATTATTGTTGTTGCTGTACCAACATAGGAAATATTTTATTAAATCTCTTGAATCATTTAGTAAAACACTTTTATGTACATCTGTGTACATTGGATGTTTTTACGTGCATTTTTTTTACCTAAACTAGCTGTACCCTGCCCCGCGTTGATGTGGCTCACAACGGTTACAAAAAAAGTAATGAGAAAGAACACATTTCTATAATACTTTTAACCATTTACACTGAAGTACGATTCTCTGCATTTCCACTTAAGGTACGATTATTTTTCTAAACAAATATATGTATAAATATGCATAAACAAAACTTTTCTAAACAGATGTCAGTTATTAATGGAATACATGACTTATTGCAGTTTGTTTTTGTCCTTATATTATGGAACCGAAATTTATTTATGTTGTCTCCATAATGAAGGCTTAAACGCATTAAATTGTGTTTTTTTCGGTGAAGAAGCTTTTACAGTTTAGAAACAATGGACATTTTTATGTCGGTAGAAATTCCAAAGAATCCATTCAATTCATCCTTGCTATTACCCATAAAGTACATTTGTAGGAATTTAAGTTGACTATCTGTGAATACAAGCAGGGAGCCAGCTTTATGATAAATTTATCCTTTCAATTTGAAAGTAGGCTAGAATGGTTACAATTTCTATTCCAAACGATGTTTATTGTAAACGTGAATTGCAATTCTTAATGTTAGGTAGGAAATTCTTTGATTCCACAGTATATCTGGCAAGTTGAGTTTTTAAAGTCTATGCTCATTCTTTAGGTTGAGGCACTATAATTTTTTTCTAGTAATACAACACATCCCTTTAATTTCTCCATTAAATTTCTGAGAGCCTTGCAATTAGGAGACACTTCTTTCATTGTGCCGATGAGAATATCCTGGCTCAAAATATAATCCTCAGGTGGGTTGTACCGAATGCAAGGTAATTGTAATTATGTTATTGCTTTGCAGAAAATCATGTTTGAGGCTGTTTCTCGTTGACAATTTTCAGACATATGCAGCCTGCTGTGTTCCATTTGTTGAGAACAGAGCTGATCTGATGTTTCAAAATGCTTATGTTGTGCTCAGAAGCGTGTATCGTTAAGTCTGGCTGTACGTTGCTCTGCTGCTGCCTCAGCGAGTACTCGAGCCATTTTTTGTCTGGTTTGCTCGTTCGCTGATGCATGTTCTTCCTTAGTTTGATGTGCAATTAATCTTCACATTGCGTTTGCTAGGCGAGAATGATGACTTAGATTTTCTGCAACGCATTATTTTTATGTACTGAAACCAATTGACTGCTCTTAAAAAAAGGAAAGGTTAAAACAAAAACAGATGAGATTGCAAAAAAAAATTTTAAAAAATGAAAAAACAGGGATAAAAAAGAAGGGAAAAAATAAAAATAAAAAATGCAAAAAAAAATATTTAACTTCAAACATAAATCTGTCAGTACAGCCCAATTCCAATGCAATGAGAAATAAAATATACCATTGCATTCAAACAAATCATTCCAAAGAGGTAAATTTCACTATATAATTTGAAGTGAAATGAACATTAATTGTCAGAGCTTAGTTTCCGTTAATTTCTTTAAGAAATAAGAAAAGCAGTTAAATAACTAAATGAAAAACAATGAAAAATTATGTATAAAATGTACTCGCATAAAATCAACACTGCAGTAAGAGACGCAGCTCAATACCAAAGCAGTGTAGTACAAAAAAAAAAGGTGACTGCCTATGTTTCAAAATATCACCGATAATTAAATCATATAATTTATGATGCGAGTTATACTTTACAACTCTAAATCAAATTTGTGCATTGTTTTGAAATTAGAAATTGGCTGCATGCTTTCCTTCATCTCCAAAAGAGTTAGGGTAGAAATGTAAATCACATACCTGAAGATATTTTTTGTTGAATACGTAAGGAAAATTTAAATATGAACATTGATTTCACAGCAGAAATCTACGACAAAGCCTTGATATAGATTGAAGGCTTTTGCAATTCTAAATTTAATGGTATTTGCAATCATTATCAACAAAAGTCACGGTGTACCTTTAAATTTGAGCAGCTTAGGTCTGGACATGTATTGCTCTTCACATGGAGAATTATTTGTTGTGTGTTCTACAGTATTCGGTGATGGCAAGGATAAATTGAATGCACACTGCGGAATTACTACCGGGACTAAAAGGCTCATTGTTTCTAAAGCGCAATAGCTTCTTCATTGAAAAAGAAACAATTTAATGCACATTAAGAACTCCACTATTTAGACAAAGTAAATAATTTTAGGTTCATAACATAAGGACAAAAACAAACCGTTATAACTTCAAGAGTATTCTATTAACAAATAACAAATGAAGTATGTTAGAAAAGTTTTGTTTATGAATATAGTTATACATATTTTTTTTATGAAAAAAATCATACCTTTAAGGTATCCGACTACGTCCGGAACCATGATTTTAAAAAAGCACATAACTGTATAATTTTCATAATATTTAGTGTCACTTAGATTAGAATACATGTATAAAATTGTTTTAAGGACACATTATGACAAAAAAAAATTATTTAAATACAATATTTTGGCAAAAAATTAACTTAGAATAACCTTTTTTCCAAATGTTCTCCTTTTGTAAAAAAAAATGCTTGTATTGTATTAATATTTTGCCTGTATATAGCTCAGACCTCTGTACAGAGGCTCAACTACGATTTTTGAAAAATTCACATTATTTTCAGAGTTTCAACCATTTGAAATTATTATCGGTGTATTTTCTTAAAATTTCTCCCTTCTGTTTTCGTAAAACTGGGATAAATCGACTTCTAAGTTACGCGTTTCAAAAATTCTAGTTGAGCCTCTGTACAGAGGTCTGAGCTGTATACAGGCAAAATATTATTATAATAGAAGAATTTTTCACAAAAGAAGAACATTTTGAAAAAAGGTTATTCTAAGTTAATTTTTTGCCGAAATATTGTATTTAAATAATATTTTTTTTGTCAAAATGTCCTTAAAACAGTTTTATACATGTTTTCTAATCTAAGTGACACTAACTATCATGAAAATTATCCATTTATTCTCTTTTATAATTTACGGTTCCGAAAGTAGTCGGATACCTTAAACGCTTGTATGTACATTTCATTGAAAATGTATGTTATGAAACAGTTAATAAAACTGAAATCGATTTAAAATAATAAATAGTGTATCAAATGTATTTTCATCGATGCTCCCTGCAAAAGAAGTACAATTTTGTGAGGCAGACAGAAATTTTAAATTCTACCCTTGAACTCCACTGAAATCTCCCAAATGTTTTGATAAATAATTTTCAAATGTAGTTAGTAACAAAATCTGTAGAAAGAAGTATTTCGAAGGAATAAACAATTATTCTAAAGAAAGAAATAATTACTAATTTGAATGCAAAAGAATTTACTTAGTTTATAATAAATAAATATGTCACACCATCTTTTTTTTGCAGATGCTGTTACCACCTTGATTTTTTTATTTTCAACTTTATCATATACATAGAGGAAAAATCTTTCCCCAAATTAAAAGTTATAATTTTTTTTTAATGAAATTTAGCTCTTTTAGGACTAAAGGCAAGAATTGTTAACGACATAGAAAAAACGTTATAGTTAAAAATCTCGAAAAAAAAATTTGCATCTAAAATTAATGTTTCTTTACTGACTCACGTGAGTTTGAAATTTAATCAGTCGAAGATGAATCAGTTATTTCTCTAATGTTGCTACTAAGAAATAAATATTAATATACGAGTACTATATAAATACTTGAAAATTTCTTTGCTGTAAGTAACAATTATGAACGTTAAAAATATTAATTATTATATTTAAGAGATTTTATTTGTATAACCAATTTATTGTTTTATGGAGTTGCTGTATTAATGTTACATAAATATAAATAAATATTAATGTAAGAATCTCACACGAAAGCTTAAGAAAAATAATGAATAAATTAAGTTGCGAGATTGCTTAAAAATAATCTCCCCCCAAAAGTTTGGTGGTTCTTCATTCCCTTCTTCAAATTACTAATTCAATTAAATAGCTCATAATAAAAACAAGTATCCGAATTTTTTTTAAAAAAATTAAGTAAATATATTTAAATATTAATACTTACTACGTTATCCAGATAAATCACGATCTCGGAACTTTGATCAGATTGGTCTTGCTGTTAGGCTACGAAATGCTATATCTTTAAACATTAAATACTTTCAATTCACGAAGCGATGTTCGATAGACAGGAACTGATTAGACCAAAAAGTTTCAAGGTTTTACTCTTTCCCACGACAAGCTGAAAAAATTCTCGATTCGTCGTGGATGTTATTTTTCTCTTATTACACACTCACCCCACAGCTGGGGTAATAAAAATTCCTCTGTCTAGGAAGTTTCGGCTGAACGATCGTAAATTGCCTCAGTAGGGTCCGCTAAAATTTATAGCCGAGGTTGAAATCCCTAGTTCAGTAAAAAATAGCTACTTCATGGATTATTTAAGTCCCGTGCCATTCCTGGGAATACAAAAAGTACTGAAATCTGATGATTCCCGGGATCCCCTCTATATCGGTGCAGTGGAAATCTTGTCAAGATAAGCATATCTACTTGTATCCCGAGGTTGGGAGCCCATACACTTGTAAATTACACTTGTAATACAATTTTTATTTTTTAAAGAGATATTATAATCGTTACAAATTTTACTAGCAATGGTCGACTTTTCAATTCAGTCTAAAACAAAATAATTAAGTTCCACGTTTCAAAAGTGTAAGTAATAATATTTTAGAAAATAATTTTATCCAGCTTTTTTCGTAACAAAAAAAAAGTAATTTTCAAATTCGGTCCAAATGCCGCCCCGGACATGGGTTCGGTTTGTCTGGCCCTAGAGCCGCTCCTGTTGTGGCCAAGCCCTGAAGGTAAGGAGGGACAACTGGCTCCAACACCTCGGAGATGTAGCGCTGGCTGTTTAAAGTACCAGCAATGCGTACTAGAGGAA
>BMAV01019525.1:8986-26703 GCA_019973955.1 Trichonephila inaurata madagascariensis
ATACGGCTTAAGAGTTTCCGAATTGAATGGGTTACGTAATCTGTTCCACAATCACGTGTTTTATATTCTATACTTAAAAGTTCTTCAACCAAGAGTTGAAGACCTTAAACGAAAGCTTGTCCATTAACTACACCTAAGTAGTAGTCTTC
The DNA here is from genome assembly GCA_019973955.1 of Trichonephila inaurata madagascariensis. NCBI lineage: Eukaryota > Metazoa > Arthropoda > Arachnida > Araneae > Nephilidae > Trichonephila > Trichonephila inaurata. Next base: position 9,136 of record BMAV01019525.1, read on the forward strand.
GTTGAGAGAACTCGGAATATTTTCTAAAAATCTGATATGGCCACTAACGATGGTGATACCCCAGCTGCCTTTACGTATATATGGGCAATAGAAAACTGTCGCACATTTCTTGCTCCAGAGAGCGTCGAAAGTCCCGTTTTCGAAGTCGAATCCCTGGAAAGCACCGAGTGGCACTTGGCAATTGAAGAAAAAGGCGAAAAATTCCTTTCTATCAGTATTCACAGAGAACAGGACAGCGGACCCGACATCATTGAAATAGATTTTCAACTCGCATTACTCACCAGCCAGGGAACGTGTGTAAAAAAGGAAAATCATCGAAGCCGATTCCTTAAGGGTGGTCATTTCGAACTTGCAGAATCCACAGACCACATCTTCAAATCCGAAACGGACCAATACCTATCGAACGATACCCTCACACTTCGTTGCCAAATGTGGGGGTTGGGACTGGACACGCCTAGACCAAACTTGTGTTTTGCTGGATCTAGGCTAGGATTGGTTAAGTGTACGTTCTTCTGCAACATCAGGAACTTTAGTTTTCTTACTCCAGGACAAGAGTTTAAGTACCACGTAGTACCCATATCAGGAGAAAACCCTGCACTTGTTGTAGCCTTTTGTGTGATGGGAAGTTATGGAAACGAAATCATGTTAATTAAGTTTTCGGGAGATAGTAGTGTGAGAATACTTCGCTTTAATTGCGAGATCTCTGTTTTAGATTCAGATGGAAGGAAATGTATATCAGTAAGGAAAAGTAATTTATTAACTTCCTCTGCCACTTATTTATGTTTCTTCCAGAAAAATGATATTATTGTTAAAAATCCATCTTTGCTAATAAGCGATGTATTGTGTTTACGGTGCGAATTGGAAATTGGAAACGGGGCCACCTGGAATGAGATTGAATATTATTTGCATCAGCCTTCATAATTGGACTCGACTGACAAATATTTTTTCCTAGAAGGGAATGTGCCTAAAATAGAATTGTCAGAATGACAAATCTTTAGATTTAAATATCAAACTTCTACATAAACCAGATGTAATATTCCCTAACGAAAATTGACAATTTTTTAGCATTAAATTTTAAGAATTATTCTGGACCAAGGTTCGAAAAGACTCTCAAATAAAAAAAATCCAGTTTGACATCAATGTCATCTAGGCTACAACTGAAGTTGTTGATTTTATACTTGACATCATTTAACGTTAGATCTATAGGTAATTTTGTAGATGAATTTCTCAATAAAATATTGAAAGTATTCATCAAAAATTGAATTTATTTGAATTTTCGATGATTGCTTTGAAGAAAGACTTGCCTTTAACAGTAAATATTTTCATTCGTAGTTGGGAAAAGATCTTTATCGAAACTTAAAACATAATTAAGACTTTTTTTTTCAGAAATTAAAGTATTTTTTTTCAGCGTAAAAAGAATATGAACTTTCAACTTGATTTTAACTTGTCTTTTTTTTTTAATTGAAATATTTCAAATACTTAATAGATGAGCCCAATGCAATTTTATTTGTGCTTAAACATACTTTAGCCTCGTTCGTTTTTAAATTTTCTACTACAATGATAGATGTTTAATGAATCCATTTTACTAAATTTTTAAGAAGTACATTAATGTACAACTTAAAAATTATATTGTTCTTGCTACACATGTCATTGTTATATATTCTGTTTTCCGTAGACTTTCATTGCTAATAAATTTTAAGCGAAATTATACTCTTTTTGAATGTATAGCTTTGTAGATGAATATATGAAATTGATTTTCAGAAAATTGTATACCCATTGAGAGTTATTGCTATCTTTCCCGTATGCAAAAATATCAGCGCGCGCGCGGGATACTTTTTATTAAAAATGAATTTCCTTTTAGTAATAAAAATTGAAATAGAGCGCAATCGGAACTTTGGTAGTTCCCCGTCAACATATCCTCGAAATTTTCGACGAAGTTGTACCTAAGTTTACTTGATTACTTCATTATAAGGTTCATATCTGTACTATCGCAATAATGCTAATATTCAAGATAGCTTGTCAAGATGATAATCCTGATGTTGCATACGCTGAATTGACAACTATGTTCTTCGTTTCATATGTCGCCAATAAGGTTGCGATAATACGCAAGTACCCCTTATGCGTACGTGTTACAATTGTTCTACGAGTGAGAGCGGTTTTTAGTTATTGTGTGTTTACTAATGTGATAGGTTTTTTATTGGGCGAAAATGTGTTACTTTTTTAACTATTACAACTTCATACCCACAAAGCCAGTATCAAGCGCAATATTTTGCGCTTAATATTGGCTTGATATAAAACCTTTCATGATCCATCATAAAAATTGATCAATGATTGGTGATGACTTTTGTAAAAAATATTTTTTTTTAATTTCTCCATCAAGATCTTGACCTCTTCACGGCGAAGTTCTGGTAAGTTTCATCTTAAATCTTCGCAGTTTCATGCCTTGTAAGGTTTTAAATTTTTAAGGTTTTATTCTTACTTCACTCGAAGCTCCTTTTTTCTCTTTTTTTTAATACGATTAAATAATACTACAGGTGTCAGTTAAATCTTTGAAACAGAAGAAAATTTAGTTGGATCAAAGTTTTGGGAAGTCCTGTAAAAAAAAAAAAGTATTAATCAATTCTCTTGTAGAAAGCTGCATTGGTTTATGGACTTCAAATATTTCTAGTTTTTAAAATGAATGTTCATATATTTTTAAAGCATGAATTTTAGTTATGACACTAACTAGAAATTATGAACAAATACTTGCGCAATTGTATGCCATCTTCTGTACTAGACGATAAAAGCTATTTTAAAGACTAAATTTTTCATCTTCTCTAACAAATTGTGCACATAATTGTAGAATTGGTGTTTTCTTGTGACTTGAGCAAATGTTTTATGTTTATGTCATTTTATCAAAAGAAATTTGACATTTCCGTCAATGTACTCTTTCGAATGATTCCAACATTTTTATAATTTAATTAAGTAGACAAGCGATCTCAATTTTTTTTTATACGTGGACTTATAAATAAAAATAATTTTGCTTCACACCATTATATATATAGTCAGTCACAAAAGTCTACATACACCCCGCAACACACACAGATCTAGCACGATACTTATAGTTTCGAAAATACAACTTTATTTTCGTAATTATCTTAGATAATAATTCATATCTAATAAAGAAAATTATAAACATATTCATTAAAATATATCAAAAATAAACAAAATATGAAATTATATAGTCACGAAAGTCTACATACAGGGGTAGAACACAATTTGCAATAATTAATAAGCAAAAATGTAATGTTAATATTTTGTAGGACCTCCCTTTGTAGCAATAACTGCCTGCATTCGATTTGGCATTGACATAACAAGATTCTTCGTCGTCTTAGGTGAAATTCGGGCCCAGGCATGTTCTATGGCCTTCCTCTCAGAGGTGTTCAATAGGATTAAGGTCCGGTGACTGTGGCCGTGAATGCAGTTGCTTAGGCGTGCGGTAGAGCAGCCATTCCTTAACAATCTTAGCTGTGTGCTTCGGATCATTGTCTTGTTGAAAGACAAAGTTGCTCCCAAGTCCCAATTTTTGGACCGAGGGGTGTAGATTGCTTTGCAGAATCTTTAAGTATCCAAATTTATTCATGTTGCCATCGAGGAACACCAAATTACCCTTTCCAGTTGCCGCCATTGCGCCCCAAACCACCACACTACCTCCACCGTGTTTCACAGTTGGAGTCAAATTCTCGGGGTTCATTGCTGTGTTTTTTTTCTCCAGACTTTTCCGCGGCCATCACTTCTAAACACGTTGAATTTGCTCTCATCGGTGAATACAACTGTTTTCCAAAAGTCAAAATCCTTGTCAACGTGTGGAGAAGCAAAATAAAGTCTCTTCTGTTGGTTCACAGATGATATGAACGGTTTCCTGCTGGAAACTCTGCCATTGTAACCGCCTGATCGAAGATTTCTATGAACAGTTTCTGGATGTACTTTCTTTTCACTTGCTGTTGCAATTTGATCAGCTAATTTTGGAGCACTAATTTTCGGATTTTTCTTCACTTTTCTTACTATGGCTCTTGCATCACGATCACTAAGCTTCTGTGGACGACCACATTGAGATTTGTTGAGCACATTTCCACGCATAACTTAATTTCTATAGATTTTTTGCACAGTTGACCGAGGTTTTTTCACAATTTTGGCAATTTCGGAATGAAATTTCTTTTCACCTTTCAACTTTACGATCAGATTTCGAAGTTCTAAAGATGTTTCCTTTCCCTGACTCATTTTGTTGAAGTTACAATGTTGTAAAATCGCGTAAAATGAAGATTAGAATATAGAACACGTGTCACTTCAAACTAAGGTGATCTTTGAAAAAAAACTTATTATATCAGCCAATCGAGTGTATGCAGACTTTTGTGACGTGACAATCGCTACACATTTCACAAAATTTCCCAGTAATTATTATTTCTGAACTTTTTTTATTGTGAAAAGCATATTTTTTCACTGAAATTGAAGGATTGATATAATTTTTCAAATCTGAACTTAATTAGTTTTAGAGATAACCCTATTTTGATAGGCGTATGTAGACTTTTGTGACTGACTGTATATGCATGTGAGTGTAGTCAAAAATCATTCATGTTTGAATCAAGATAAATATTGGTTTTTAAGTGGTATTTAATGTTATAATAATTAGTACAGAGTAGAATCTCTTTGAACGTTAAGAAATATCATCACTCCACGGGCTTAGCTTCCCATGTAATCTTGTATCGCCTTTATGGCACAGTGGTTAAGGTCACAAACTCTTGGCCACCGTACAATGAGTTCCACCCTTACTGCTATTGAAGACCTGCCATACAGAGGAGCTGATACACTTTAAGCATTTCGTGTCTCGAGAGAGTTCTATTAAAGTCGCGCTATAAAGCTGCACATAGACTATTGGTGACAGGCGGCGTACCTTTGAACAATGGATATTTGACAAGGACTATACCTGAGCTGGCACCACTTTCTACTAACACACATCAACAGGAGAACGTTTGAGTCTCGACATATGTATCGTACATTTGCACTAGAACGTCGGATTTCGATTACCCTTAAACATCCACCGGTGTCATTTTAACACCGCGAAATAAAATATATAAAATAATTGAAATAACTAAATAATTGCAGGACTACTGTTCAGTAGGTTTTAATTTTGAGACTTTTTAATATTATTTCATGTAATTATATTTTATCGCCCTTTGTGTATAATGAGAAACTGACGTTGACAATATGTTTCGTGAAGCTTGTTGGACCACTGCTTTGTCGCAAAACATTTCAATCAAATCTGTTAGGAATATATTACGCGGTATCCATTCTGTGCCATCCCTAGCGATATATATATCGGGATTTACTGGAATATAATCAATTATATCTGTTTTTTCTTCAGATTCTTCGCAGTCACTTTCACTCAATCTTATGTCTTCATCGGGATTTAAATTAGACGCGATCAGTTCTCTCAGAAATCTCTCGCAATAAATTAGCAATTTCATCAGGACAAGCTTTTTTACAAGCTATCGTTTCAGGGTGTCTTCTCTGCACAAGGTTTGAGAATCGAATGAATTTTTTATGGGCAGATAACCAAATGTGTGATATAACGAAGCACTTAGATACAATAATTTTAAAAAAAATAATCTTCGTTTCCGCTGTGAAGCCAATAACACTGCATTCAAGGCCAATTAAATGTGTGATAATACTTTGGGAAGTTTCTTTTACTAATAGTAAGGATGCACGACAGCTATTGATGAATATAAACTGCCTTGGTGTCGAAATGACACCAGCGGCCGTTCTAGGTATTTTTAGTTGTAAAATTTCTCCTAAATAACCTAGAACCACAAAACTTTTACTGTGTAATTACCATGGAAAATAATTAAAAGTCACGAATAATTTTCTAATTCCTTGTAAAAATGTAAAAAGAGAACAAACTGAACAAGCTCCGGTGTCAAATTGACACCGATGGACGTTCTAACGTTGATTTGATTGATTTACGTCGCACTGTTCAGCTACACGAGGGCTTTTGGCGACGGACCACGTAAATTTGAACCATGGTCAAGTGACGTGGACGACACCAGAGAGGGCACCCCCTCTCCTAACTACCACACCACACCAACGGGAGGACGTTTCAGCTCTCGACAGATTTAATGTGCATCGCTGCCCTGCACGGCGGGTCTTAAGTGGTACTGGGCTCGAACTCGTGACAAGGCAAGCCACGATCCGATACCTATACCACACGGCTACCGCGGCCACTTTAACGTTAATTTAAATCGACGGTTGGAAGGCTGGTATCAATGAAGACTGTGTAGCGATGCTGATGTATGTTAAATATTTAGAGGTATAATGTCTAGGTGGAAGTTAGAGAAGAAAGGGGTGTCAACTTTTGTCGTGTTTGTCACTTGCCCGTATGGATCAAAATTATGTATCTCTTCACCAATAGCTTTTGTGTTGTTTCTAAGTGTAACGTTAATAAAAATTTAAACCGAGATATGTCAGGTATTTTATTAAAATTAGGGGTCATACTTAAGGTATCCGACTACTTTCGTAACCATGATTTTAAAAACGCGTATAAATGGATAATTTTCATGATATTTAGTGTCACTTCGATTAGAATACATGTATAAAGTTGTTTTAAGAACATTTTGACAAAAAAAAAAATACTTAAATACAATATTTTGGCAAAACATTAGAATCACCTCTTTTTCAAAATTTTCTCCTTCTATAAAATATGCTTCTAAAATAATAATATTTTGTGCTTATATAAAGTAAAGACTTCTCCAGAGAGTCTGAACTGTTTTTTTTTTTTGAAAAATTCACATTATTTTCAGAGTTACAACCCATTGAAATAATTATCGGAGTTTTTTTCTTAAAACTTCTTTCTCCACTCTGTTGTCGTAAAACATACATAAACCCACTCTTAAGTTATATATTTCAAAAATTCTAGTTGAGCCTCTGTGCAGAAGTCTGAGCTATATACAGGCAAACTATTATTATAATAGAAGCATTTTTCGCAAAAGAAGAATATTTTTTGAAAATGGATCATTCTATGTTCATTTTTTTGTCAAAATACTGTAAAATAATTTTTTATTGCAATAATATTCTTAAAACAATTTTATATACATTTTCTAATCTAAGTGACACTGAATATCATAAATATTATTCATTTATATGCTTTTGCAAAATCATGGTTCCGAATGTAGTCGGATACCTTAAGAGAACTTTTTTAAAACTACAGATATAAATCTTATTTGTTTAAAAAAAAATCAAGAAACAGAATTTTCAGTTAAGTACTTAAAACTTTATTATCAGAACTCGTTTGTTGGATTCAAGAACATTTTATGTGGTGAGAACAAGGATTTTTTTTTTTCTCTCGTTAAATGTGAAAACGTATTTGTTATCAACATGCAGCGATGGATAATTAATTCATAAAGTTTCTAGTATTTTAAATGTGAAACATTTTATATTTTATGACCTGGTTTTATTTTACTCGTAAATTAAAACGGGTGTGATTTTTTAAATGTTAAATGTGTGTGTGCCAAAATTTAATACTTTTAAACCTATAAATCTTAATGATACGTATGCATAAAAAAAAATTTGCGATTTTTCATCACTTTTTTTATTTACAAACCCTATTTTCAATAACTAAGGCACTTAAACAAATGTTTAAAAATTAAATAATAATAATTCTGACCCTTCGATTTTAGCGCATTTTAAACGAATAAGGTTTATTAACGAGAAATAAATATGTATGCCCCTTCTTTTTTAATTCAGGGAAACTACTTCAAATCTGCTAGTGCTGCCGTCTATCAACAAAAAAGGAAATAAACTCTCAGCTAAACAGATAATACATTTATTTCTATTAAAGATTAAATGAATTTTAAAAACAAAATATAGAATGAATTGATTGATATCTTTTAATGAATAATATTTAATCTGATGAATTATTTTCGTTATAAAAATAACAGCTAAAACTATATTTTTAAAATCAAATAATTTAATTTAAATTATCAAGTTCGCGTATTACAGTTTGCATTGGATTTCTCCTACATTCAAAACAAATGATAATACATTCGCTTTACTGAGAGTAATTATTACTCAGTTGTTGAAAATGTAGTATTAATAGTATGTAGTCAAGTGTTTTACGTTCTGAGATTAAATGATTTCTTCATTTTCTTGAAATTATTTTGACGCAAATCATTCTGCGCACCAAAATTTCCAGCATTCATATTTTAACTTTAAGATATCTCAAATTTGTATCTGCCATTTTCAATTTAAAAATTAAAACTAGATTTAAGAGTGTTTAAATTCTCCACATATATAAGGTAAGTTTATTAAATATATTATAAAAATAGATAAATTTTATTTCTATATTCCAACTTTAAATTCTAACGAAAAACATGTAGAATATTTTAAATTAAATATATTTTAATTTCTAATTTCTTTAAAAAATTTTTATTCATAAAATAGCAAAAAATATAAAATTTAGATACAAACAAATAATAATAATACGACAAAACCCTTGATAAATTTGAAATAATTGTTTATATTACTGATGTTTATTGATAACTTGCTTTGTTGCGTTTTATGAAGAATTCTCTTTCTAAAATAATGATACAAAATTAGTTAACTAATCTTATAAATAAAAACATAGCATCAAATGATCAGTATTTCAACTGTTTTTTTTTAAAGTGATAACCATTTTTTTTACAATGTATAAAATTAGAAAAAACAACAACTTTAGATTAATAAAAGAAAAGTAAAAGAATAATGTTTGAAGCAATATAAAATTTTCATTTTCCTGTCAAGGATGTCTGTTACAAATCTACAAGTATATTAATGCCATTATTTCTCTTTCACATTAGAATGTTATCTTCTAGAAATGATTAAAATATACAACTTCTAGAACAGTACGTTTTCAGCCCCTTAACAAAATCCGGCACCATATGGGTGATTAGTATCCGCCTTATTTGGTGCCGCTCTAAAAAGAGACACTAGCTTCCGGATAATGCAAGTCTGCAATGATAAACCAATAATTCGCAACCCATTATAAATAAAACTAAATAAATAAATAACATTTTTTTCAACAGCTCAAAAAGTTATTGTCAGAAGGTATTAAAAATTTTATACATTGTTTTTGCATTAATCTCCAAAATTTATTTTATAACTTTTTTAGAAAAGGAAATCTTGTCATCATCAAAAATAAACATATCCAGATGCTTAGATGAGATTTATTTCAATAGTGTCTTAATAGATGGCAGCACTATCTAAATTTTGAACTTTGTTTTCATTTCATCACATTTACAGTGGGCCACAAAAGTGTTCATGCACTTGCAATTTCTTATAAAATTTAATGTTTTCGACTAATAAAAATTAAAAAATTGTAATTGTAATTTTTTTTATGATATCTGCAACTTATTCTTAAAGGAATGACATAATTAATTTTGTAAAAATAGCGTAACTATTTTTTAAAAAAATTAATTCTCTAAAAGCTACTAAAAAATTACGCCACAAAAATCTTCGTACACTTAACAAAAATCTCAACAGCTTTAAATATTGTATTTATTTCTTAATTTAGTACTCAGTAGGATATATTTTAGCGTCCACAACAACTTTTAAGCGTCTTGGTATAGATTTAATCAGTTTTTGTAATTTCTGCATCGATTTTCCTCCATTCTTCTGTGATTATTGTTTTTGCTTCACATTTTGTGTTTATTTGTCATGTTTTCTTTTTTTTTTTACGTCAAAATCTCACCAAATATGTTCTACTGGGCTAAATAAAGTGGTTGAGGAGTTGTTTTCATAATTTGGGAACAGTTATAGAGACACGAATGGCGTACAATGAGAGCAGTTCGCATGGCGCGCGTCATCACCCTGTTAAAAAATTAAGTAGTCTCCAACATCCAAATTTCGGACGGATAATTTAAAATTTCTCTTTAAAATAATTAAATAGAGCTCATGATTCATACCATGAAAAAATACCAAATTATCTAATTCTGAGGCCAATTTACAACCCCACTTCCATGCTTCAGCATGGAAGTGAAGGAGTTCTTGTTCCACATAAATTCATGGGATTTAACTCTATATTTATTCCTTTACAATCTATTATAGGCCCATCGGAACCAAGAATGTTCAATTGTCTGTCATTCCAATCAATTTGCTCTCAATTTTGAATTTTCTGAATCTTAATTCCAAGAATATTGTTAGATCAATAAAACATGGTGGTGGAAGTGTTCTTGCGTGGGGGTGTAAATAGGCCACAGAATTAGGTAATTTGTGGTATTTTTTGTTGATATTATAAATCATGAGGTCTATTTAAATATTTTAAAGAGAAATTTTAAACTATCCGCCCAAAATTTGGATATTGGAAACTTTATTTTTTAACAGGATAATGACGCCAAGCGCACTGCTCTCAATGTACGCCACTGGTGTCTATAACTGTCCCCAAATTATGAAAACACTTCCACAATCCCTTTATTTAGCCCAGTAGAACATATTTGGTGAGATTTCGATGTAAAAAAAAAAAGAAAAAAGAAAACATGACATATGAACACAAAATGTGAAGTAAAAACAATAATCACAGAAGAATGGAGGAAAATCGATGCAGAAATTACAAAAACTGATTAAATCTATACCAAGACGCTTAAAAGTTGTTGTGGACACTAAAATATATCCTACTAAGTACTAAATTAAGAAAGAAATACAATATTTAAAGCTAAGTTGAGATTTTTGTTAAGTGTACGAAGACTTTTGTGGCATAATTTTTTAGCAGCTTTTTGATTATTAATTTTTAATAAAAAATAATTATGCTATTTTTAAAAAAAATTAATTATATCATTCCATTAAGAACAATTTGCAGATATTACAAAAAAATTACAATTACAATATATTAATTTTTAATAGTCGAAAACATTAAATTTTATAAGAAATTGCAAGTGTACGAACACCTTTGTGGCCCACTGTGTATATAATTATCATCTGGATTTTATGGATTGTGAAATTAACATTTTTGTTTTATTCTGAAACTTTTTTTCATATTATTTATTATCAAACAAAGCAGATTTTTTATAAACTGATCATTTTCTCCAATATTCGCTCTAACGGGATACTTTTTTGAGCAATATTCAATATTAGTTGATTAATATTCTTGAAAAACATTAAATAATGAAATTGATGCGCAGTTTTCCTTACTATTTATACTTCGTTAAATACAATGAAAATAAAAAATAAGGAGAAAATAATTATAAAAATTTAATTCATTAACTTTACATTTCGAAGCTACACCAAGGCCACTGGTGAAAAATCTTGTAATTTTCAGCCATTGTCAAGTGACGAAGCCATCATCTGATGTGTGAGCTGGTGATTTCTTCACTCTTCCACACTACACAAATTAAGTGATATAAAGCAAAATTAATGAAATGTATATGCAGAAAAGAGAAATATCGGAATTTTTCTTAAGTCCCTTTCCCTCTTTATAGTAAATGTTCATATTTAAGACAAAGTATTTACTATTATTTTTTCTTACTATTCATATTTTATCAAGTTCTTTACTTATTGATGGATTTCTTTAAATCTTTATTCAATGATTTAAAATCTGGTTAGTTTGTACAAAAAAAGTATTGTATGTAAAAGAAAAATAATTTATCTTTTATTGTTCGAATATAAAACCACTACATAGAATATGTGTCGTTTTACTAAAAATTTATCTATACTAGTACCATAATATTTGTTTTTTTTTAAATTTTGGAAAGTTGAGGAGATAACCACGTCAAAATAAAATGGGCATTTTCCCTTTTCACCGGCGCCAAAAATGTTACAACCGACGCCAAACGGCATATTCCCGATGGTAACCGTTTTCCACCACATTTACTAAACAATTCACACATGCTCTCTCTCTTTTCTTATCAGTAACGTCTTTTTCAGCCGGCCGGATGGCATGGTTGGTTTGTCGCGCTGGCCTTCTGTATCTAAGGTTGAGGATTTGACCCTGGCCCAAGTCAGTGGATTTTCCTGATACAGAGAATCGTATGGCTATGGCAACCATACCGTATGATTATGCGGCATGGAAAAGATCCCTAGAGTGTCTGTTTGGCTTGGTTGCTTTCAAAAAATTAAATACTAGTACATGTTTGCATCGTCATAGCTCAGGTGCCTCTATCTGAGGAGGAAACTGGGAGTCAAAATTACCTGCGGTGATTGGTATCTTCCTATATGGTACCGCACTAAAAAAAAGAGATAATAGGTTCCAGGAAATGTACTACGTCTGCAATGGTAAAACACCAATCCACCGATCATTGGGATATATAAATAGAGGGTGCCGCAAAACGACTACATAAACTCTACACATCTCGATTCCCCGTTGGGGGTACATAAAAACTGCCCAAAGAAGCATTCCTGTACGATCCATAGATTACGAGAAAAATACAAAAAATAAAGTATGACGTCACTGCCGGTGCAAGATAAAAAACACTTTATTGGGCATATCAACAACAGTATTTGCATATCTTTCCAGACGATAATGTTTAAAACGTTCGCCGTGCATATCGCGTCATGCATGCGCAAGCGCCATGGAATGACGTTAAGCCGCCGTTGAACTGGTATTTAAAAGGCTGCATCTTGCAGCTACCGGTACTCTTCTTAATTTGCCGGAATTCTCAAATGAATCTTTGCAACAAAGTACCTCTCTACACTGCTGTTTTGAGGCCCATCTTAACGTACGCTTGCCCTGTGTAGGGCTATGCAGCTAATTCAAACATTAAACTCTTAGAAAATGCCCAAAATGCTTTAATCAGAAATGTAACTAAGGCATGTACATACACTAAAAGTAGAGATATTTACAAAGCTATTAACATTTATCTTTTTAAAAAATATATTCAAAAAATAGCAATTAATTTTTTTGATTATCTGCCAAATTAAAATAACTTAAATGTCTTAAATCTGGAAAATTACGATCCCAATGTCAATACTAAGAGGCTCAGAAGAATCTTTTGGACTCGTATAATCTATGATAGTAATTAATTGCGTCATTCCCCTCGTGGCGAATGACCATTTTTTTTAATTTGTCATTTTACTTTCACATTTTCTTTCTTAATTTTAAAATATTTTCAATCTGCAACCCACACGGGCAAGCACTTTTTTCCAACTCAGTTTCTGTTCCATAACTTCAAGGCAGCGAATATAGTGTTAACTCACTGATTCTTTTAGTGCACTAATCAGGAAGCTCCCTCTCAATCCAGGCCTCTCCACTTCAAGGCCCAAATACCTTTCGATAGGGGATGGAGGAACGTTTCGCGTTCCGTTTCCCAAAGATGTCAAGCTTCTCTACCGGTAGTCTTCGTATGTTGGCCATGTATTCCGGTCGTGACTACTGCGACATGTACTTGATGTACGGCCAATGTAATTGAAATGCTGGGGAGTATGCCCGTCGATATCCGTTCCGCCATCCTCCTGATGTCAACGTCATCCGTAGGCTGGACGACAGACTGCGAAATATGGGAAGCGTCTGGCCAACAGCCAATCTTCATGATACTGGAAGACCGCGGAGTGGCCTAACGGTAGCACAGGCGGATGCAGTACTGCACAGGGTAGAAAAGACGCCCAAGGTAAGCACACATGTATTAGTCCGTGAGATGACTTCGAGTAAAAGTACTATGCGCAGGCTTTAACGGTCCGAGAGGCTATACCCATTTCAGTACACAACCGTGCGAGGTCTGAAACCAGATGACTGTCAGAAACGCGTGGCCTCCTGGCTGTTGCAGCAACAGAACACAGATAATGGTTTTATAGCACATATCCTGTGGACTGATGAAGCATGTTTCACTCTTGATGGGGGTATTCAACCATCAAAACAACCATATGTTGCCCCAGGTCAAATCGCATGCAATCCGGCTGCAGAAACATCAGGAACGTTGGTCTCTTAACCCGCGATCACTCAAGCGGGGTGTTCTCTACACCCTAGCAACAAGAAAATCCTCCCAGGATTCTAAAAAGAATGAGCAGAACCACAATTTTTTCTGTAGCTGCACATTTTAGATCATTGAACCTTCAGACCTGATGCAATCCTTCTTTCTCGAATGTTTGGAATGTAATGACCTTCAAAAGATTATCTGGGGGCTGAGAACTCCCGCGAGAATTTGAGCATTTGTATACAGTCTGCTCTGAATGTTTGGAAAATGATTAAAATATTATTGTTCTATATACTTTCTGCTATCATTATCTCATTAATTATAAAGTATATTTGATTACTGGTATATACGTTTTATAATGGTTTATGAAAAAATATAAAATTATGTGTTTTAAAATGAACATTTTGTATATTTAGTTTAAATTAATGTTAGTCTCATTTGTATGCAATAAATTTAATAATTTTATTTGTATAATACAAAAAGCATCTTGTACTTTATAAATATGTATCATAATGACTTAATTTTATTTTCATAATTAAATACACGTGTTAAAAGTTTGGGGTGTTCTCTACATCCCGCGAGTAACGGCGGTAGCAAAAACAGGCGAGAGTGACCGCGGGTTAAGGTGTGGGCCGGCATACTCGGGGATCACCTTCTTGGACCATATCTGTTGCCTGAACGGTTTTCGGGACAGTCGTACTTGGTGTTTCTCAATGACATACCATTAGTGTCAATACAGAGACTTTGATTCCAGAATGTTAGGGCTCCAGAACATTTCTGTGCTTCTGTATGTGATTGGCTGGATATCGCATACCCCGGTCGTTGAATCGGACGTCAGGGTCCTGTTCTACGGCCGCCACTTTCACCAGGTCTTATACCATTGGGTGTTTCTCCTATGAGGCCATCTTAAGGAATTGGTGTATCGAGACGTCGTGACAACACAAATGGACTAGTTGCTCGTCTGCATGCTGCTTGTACTTCGGTGGACCACCAGGTGTTGCGACGTGTGATGACAGTCATTCCACGGAGTGCTCAAGCCTGCCTCTACATGCACGGCGGACACTTAGAACACCTGGCTTAAATTGGGCATATACTGCTGTTGATATGTCCAATAAAGTGATTTTTCTTGCACCGGCAGTGACGTCATACTTTGTTTTTCGTATTTTTCTCGTACAGTATTGATCGTACAGGACCGCTTCTTTTGGGCAGTTTTTATGTACTCCCAACGAGGAATCTAGCTGTGCAGAGCAGTCGTTTTGGGACACCCTGTATAAACGTCTTTTTCATAATACATCAAAAATGGATGAAAAACCAATGAGAATTAATATTCATATTCGTGTGCGTTGTTGATAATAAAGCGAACTTGGCGAGATTTGCGCCGGCGAAAGTGAAAAAGTACCATAAAATGAAATTAATGAAAAAATAAAACTAGCAAAACTATTGTTACACTAACTTTTTAAAATGTGAAATGGATTGTGTAAAGAGTAATATTTTTCTTACATAAAGATTGATATCTCTTAGAAAGGGAAAATTATTACGAAATTTATACCAGTGAAAATTTATAGTGAGAATTTTATAGCAATTTTATAAAGATTATAAAACTGTCTTCCGTCTTATCTTTTTCAATCTTAGCAGGAGAAATACGAGGGAAATTCTTGAACAAACTATAAAAGAAGCTTATTAGTTTATTTTTTGTGTGAAATTCCAAACTTTAGAATTTTTTTTTCTTTCTATCGGTGTATTTTTAAATGTATCATAAAGTATAGTCTAGTGCTCTTTTTTTCAAATAAAGTTATTTCATAAAAGTAAAAGTGCATTGTTATATATCAAGTCTATATAAAGAACATTTTGAGAGAAAACGTAGGTACAAGTAGCTAGCCGTTATTCAAGTTAAAATATTTATTGGAAAAATATTTGTTTTTCTAATAGGACTATATATTTATAACACTATTAAAGGGTGTTGGAAACCTAAAATGTTCTTAAGGTATCCGATCACGTTCGGAACACTTTTTAACAAAATAGCATATTTAAACATTATAATTCTTTTTTAGGCCTCAATACCAATAAATACTAGTATTTAACTAGCAATATTTAAAATATAAATTTCTTAAACTTTAGAAAAATCACAATTGTAAGAGAAATTTTAGCTATATTTTTGAAAAATTTCAAAGCAGTTAGAGAAAAAGTAAACTTATATTAGTAAGAGTATTACTAAAACAAATTAGATGCATTTACGTAGGAAATGTACTAAAATTTTAATGTTTCATTGAAATTTGAAAATTTTTGAGCAGATTGAGTAAGCAAAATAAGAAATGTGACATTCTGTTTTATACTATTTTTAAATAACAAGCCATGACTCAAAGCGTATTCATACAATAAGAAATATTTTAGTACGTTCTTTAGAAATAACATAAATATCAGGTTCAAAAAGTTTTATAGAAATACATTTGCAACATTTTGAGTTATCAGACTCGCCATGATAGATTTTAAGCATTTTAAATGTCTAATTCTGGTATATCAAAGATCCTTTTCCGGATTTTCGAACTTCATGAAATTGATGGTATCTTGGCCTCTAGGTAGAGTAGAAACATAATAAAGTATGTTGTGTATAGCCAAAAGACAGTTCTATTTAGTAAAATAAAAGTCAAAAACATTTGTCTTGACCGAATTTGGTCATTTTCAACGAGTTCGGATAATGTGACAATTTTGAGATTTTCGCATTTTCAGATTGTATAGATTTGAACCGTTATAAACATACCTTACTTTAACCTCTAAGGTAATTAGAAGCACTTAAAACCTACTTTTAAATAATCATTGAAACTGAACCACGCCCATTTAAATGGCGCGAAAAATGTAAACAAAATAGTTTGTTTTTACTTAGAAGTTGAATGATTGATGAAAATCAAAACTTTTAGTCCAGAATCGATAAAAAAAAGTCTATACATGAAGGTACACAAAATCCAAATGAAAGTGTAAACAGCGTAATATGGTCTAGTGTACGGAAAAAAATATTTGAACAAAAAGAAGTATTATTATTGGGTACATTTGATGCAATCTCATCATTTAATACGGAAAATGTATCAAAACCAGAAATTTTGAGAAAACTATATATTGAACCTGGAACAGGCAATGGAGCGTCTCGACAAACAGAGGCTGTTAAAGTAAAGGCTAAATACTCATGTTTACAAAAAACAAAGGAATTTATAGGAAATAAAAAAGACTTAAAAGGGAGAGAGGATGAAGAGATTAAAAAAAAATGTAGATCATTTGGAGTATGGGGAGGAACGTTTTAATAAAAAAGTAATTATATATTTTAAAGTTCATTTATCTCAAAACGCAAATTTTTGATGTTCGATGTACCTTTTCTAGGGAAATAACGTTCACATGTATGTTAGCTTTTTATGACATATTTATAATAATGACTAATGTATACTGAAATGAGCTTTTTGTAAAAACTCAAAACGTACTTGTTCGGTGTTTTGGTTCTTAGCTGAGAACATGAAAACGAAGGAACAAATGATGCATTTAAAACTTTATTTTAAGCTTGGTTGATTGATTGATTGATTGAATATTAACGTCGCACTGTTCAGCAACACGAGGGCTTTTGGCGACGGACCACGTAATTTTGAACCATGGTCAAGTGACGTGAACGACACCTGAG
>BMAV01019525.1:34231-47362 GCA_019973955.1 Trichonephila inaurata madagascariensis
AAAAACCACTGCCCGCTTAACATTTATTTGGATATGTGTAACAATGAATAACTTGCTGAAAAATTTAAAAAAAGCACGTTAAAAACAAACTATATGATTCAACTGTTTGTTTATGTTCTACATCGTACTAAAATGGTTCTACTTGCCACTTCTATGCATTCCAAAGTTCTTGGCCCCGGTATCTTAGTAGTCATGACCCTGCTTATTGCGTGGCCATGACTTCTAAGATACCGGGACACCGCACTCGTGGTTGGTATGGCATAAGTTGGAGACCCAGTACCACTGAAGACACACTGGGTTGAGGCACTGATATACGTTAAATCTGTCGAGGCTCACAGTCCTCCCGTTGGTGTGGTGTGGAAGTTAAGAGAGGGGGTTACAGCTCAGATGTCATATATGTCACTTGACCATGGTCCAAAATTATGAGGGTCATCGACAATAGCCCTCGTGCTTCCTTATAGTAGGATGATGTTAATAAACCCTCACTCACATTCGAGCAAGAGTTCCGAAATTCTAATAAGAGCTCCCATTTCTTTAATAAGGATTTCATTACTCTTACGGGGATAGTATTTTAGGAATACCCTGAAACTCTATCCTTATGAAAAGAATTAAAGTATAACAGAACTTTCTAATAAGATGAGGATATCCATGTAATTTTCTGAAAGATCTTGATAATATTGTGGTTAAACATATTTATATAGAAATAGCACTGATGATATTGGGGTGTTTATGTTTTAAAGTTTAATTTCCCTTTTTAATCCCTCATATATTGTTGAAAATGCAGTAGCCGAGATGACGGAGATGTGGCTAATATGCGGAGAGTCGTCAACATTTGAAAAATGATTTTTTCAAAGACCGTTGATTAAAATAGCCAAAGTTGCTGCATGTTGAGCTTACTGCATCAAAATCCTCAATTGACATGGAATGAAAACAGGACATTAATATCAGTGGCGTAACCTACATCCCCGCAATCCCCCATAGCGGAACGACCCAGGATTCTAAGAGGCCTACATCCTGATGTTATGAATTTTACAAACCTTTGTAAGATCCAGCTTGGGACCCCAAACCTGATTTTGCAGGGTAGTCCTAATATTCTCCGCTAAGCCATTGTTAGATATCATTGTTAGAACCTAGCCATGAATTACAATGTTAATATTTGTTATGAAGAAAATATGAGATAGGATTCAGAAGTTTCCGGACTGAGGCTATAACTTAAGAAATATTACTAATTAAATTGCTGAAACACATCCTGCATCAAAATAGGACACTTGAACAACAACAGACATTTGCAATCTCTTGTGAAGGTCATTTAAATTTTTCTGGAACCCATTTTTAGCCATATCCTTTAACTCAGTCAAAGATGTACTTTAAACTTCATATGTAGAAATCGACGTGGTGGAGATTGTGTTGTTTCCAAGTTGCCAATGCTCTTTTGTAATTGTGGGTCGTATAAAAAAACACAATTTCTTGTCTTCACTAACAATTCTGTCAAGTAGGGAAGGATCTTTGTCAATAGTCGAGATAGAGATTCTCGCAATTTCCATTTGAATTGCCTTTTGGTCTCCGTTTAAGAGTTGTTGGAAAGCTAAAATCATACTTTTGTTTGACAATTAGAGATTTTTATATTTTCAAATTGTACAGATTTTAACCTTTCGAAAAATACCTTGCTTTAACATCTAAGGCAATAAGAAGCCCTTGAAACTTATTTTTAAATAATCGTTGAAACTGAGCCACGCCCATTAAAATGTAGAAAAATGTAAACAAAGTACTTCGTTTTTGCTTAAAAGTTGAACGTTTGATATAAACCAAAACATGTATCTCTTATTGTAAACTGAGCCCCTAATTTTTTTCCTAGTCTCACTGTACACATTATAATCAATTTATCTCAGTATATAAATTTTGATGTGCGATGTTTTTTTCTGAGAAACTACTGTTCACAGGTATGTAAATTTTTTTATGATACATTTATAATGATGACTAACATATACTGAAAAGAGCTCTTTGTAAAATACCCCAAAAATTATTTTTTACAAATTTTTTACGTGAAAAATGGGTCAAATTTCGCAATGTTTGATAAAATATTTGATAAATTATGAAAAATTCAAATTAGCTAAAAGCTCATTTCAGTATAATGAGAAAGGTGAACTTTAATTGCATGAAAAATTTCAAGCTTGTACATAAAACAGATTTTGAGAAAAGGTACATCGAAAACAGCCAATTTAACATTGTCAGTATATACATAGAGAGAGGTTTCCAACTTCCCTTAACACGCACGGAACGATGTGCTAACACACCCTATGTATGTTAGGATACTTAGACAGTATCCGTTCACATGGGGCCTTGGATATCGCAACTGATTCTATTATTTGCGCTATTGTTTGAAGCCTCTTCTTAAATATCGCCGCAGAAACTTTTTCGACCTTCTCAGCGGTACAGGAAGTCTGCGAGTGGCCAAAGCGTCCGTCATCTTCCATACTTTCCCTGCTTTATTTGAAACGTAGATGCCGCTCAATAGCCCCCTCCGGGGGCTCACCTTCTTTAGGTGGGCACGGGTGTCACAATCCCGAGGTACCCTAGTGATCTTTTCCTTTTCCCAAAGGGTTTACTATCTTTAGTAAACACGGGTGTCACGACCCGGGGGTACCCTAGTGATCCTTCTCTATTTTCAACCCTCCATCTTGTCATTCAATATCTCCTTTTCTTCTTTTCCCGTCCAGACCGCAGACCTATTAATGTTTGGCGCAGTATAGCCAAAACTGGCTCTTGCGCCATAAAACACCAAACTCAACTCAACTCAGCCACTCAATAGCTTGCTTTTGAGATAATGTGTCACTACCGTACACACATGCTTCAACATTTCGTAACTCTCCCTAGCACTTTTTCTCAAGCGAACAAAAAGTTTAATATTCGTCCTGTGCTCAACAAAAGCCATTTCTTTCAATTGCCGGATACTAATTGCGTCCGACTACAAAATACAGGGGAAAGATGCATTAACACAAAAACGATATCATATTCGGTCCGTTGCAAAAATTCTTCACGTTATATAGTCTGGGAACTTTTGAATCCTATTACGTGTATAATATATCTCCAGTGCAGTACCATTCTTATTAAAACTATCAAATAATGCATTTAATTTAAAACTCTAGATTTTATTTCTGAATTTTAATTATAATTTAAAAGAAAAAAAATGACAAAACCGGATACATATGTTAACAATTGTCCACATTTTCGTTATTCAAATTTGGGTTTATAGTTGTCAGCTTCAAAGTATATCTTAGCATTAATATTTAGCTATTTTTTACGCTAGAAATTATAAAATTCTAATGAAAGACACTTAACAATCGAGAATAAACCACAGAAATGAATTAGAACATTGCTTATAATTATACTTGAATGCACACACACGCAAACACACACAAGCGTATGCATTAAATATCGTAAAGTAATTTAAAAGTTAGGGATATGTTCATTACTTTACAAATTTATTTTCAAATGTGCAGTGAAGGAAGTTCCACTCTGGCAATTACAAAAATCTGTTTATTTGTATTTTTTAAAAAAATAAATTATGTTTGTTGTTTACTCAGCGTTCAACAATCGACAGATATCGATTTAAACTATTGCAGTTAAACACAGATAAAGCTACATTTATATCCCATATTCTACAAAAACGTAACTCCACGGTGGCTTCATTTAAAAATAAGTAATATCTCTATATTAAAGGGAATAGGGACTCACACACACAAACCCTCATTCTGAAATCTTCGGAAATATTAGACCCACAGACGTGAAATTCATCAGGATTGTTTCTTTTGTAGAATGCAGCTAAGAACGAGCTTTGCGGAAATCGAGTCCAAAGGAGAGTTAAGGGGGTGTTATAGATTAAAATCCCTATTTTTGCGCAATGAGATCAACACATAAAATTTGGAAAGTTAGATTTGTTTGTTGAGTAGAGTTAAGTGGGGGAGGGGGGTTATAGGGGCGTAAAAGATAAATATAATTTGTTTTTATAAATTCAAATCCTCTCCTATTTAAATCAGAATTTGAGGGCTATAAGAATGTTTTTCTGTGCAATTGAAAGCTTAATGTTAGACTTTAGATATCAACAACTTAAAAACAATACAGAAGGTCGTTCACACTTCATGGAAAGTATTTTGTTAGTAAGTTTTTATCAATATATAACATTTCTTGTTGAAATTTGCTTCTGTTTGACAGCCACGATTCTTGACAATATCTCTAGTCCGAAGTTTTCATGAAAGTAAACTTTTTCTTGGTACTACCATGCCAATTTTACTCTCTCCTCGTTAAACTGCTTTCCAAAATCCGTTCTGTGTTTTGGAAGCCGTTTTCCTAAGGATCGTTTTAATAAACCAAAAGTACAAAAGTGTATTGCAGAAGTGTAGTGTTATTTTACACTTATTTCATGACAATGGGATATACTTTGCTTCTGTTTATGATTTTTTTCCTTTGCTAATTAAGCGGCAGGTGATTAGACGTGTGGCTAGAGGCTTTGTTTATATGAAACTCAATTTTATCAATGTCCTTTCCATATAAGGCTGGAATTTCTTCTCTGTCGCCCATCCGGTTTAGTGGCTAGAGACGTTGACTGCTGTGCCGTTGCGCCTGGGATCGAATCCCGGAGAAGACGTATATATTTGTAAATGTATAGTGCCTTCTTGGCAAGGGTTACTTTGAGTAGCCGTCGATCCGCAAGTCCTCTCGTGAGGTTGGTGGAAGGGAGTGGGAGGCCCCTGACCTCCCTCAGGGTGTTCTCCGTCAAAATTGAGGTGAAACCGAGCTAAATCGTTCTGTCACCTGTATGGTGCTTAAAGCTACAGCTAACGACCGGCGTCGCTTAGGCCTTTGCCATGATGAATTTCATGCGCCTTGATCTAGCCTTTGCCGATCAGGTGGCATTAGTAACAACAACAACAACATTTCTTCTCTAAAATACTCTACTGATAGTAGAGTGAATTAATTTTGGCTTTATTTGAGATTTCTTTGACTTTTAATTTGCAGTAAGTATATCCCGCATATATCATGAATCCTTTTAGAAACTTTACTGTATACTGACGAAGCCATTTCTCTCTCGGACAGTCATTCCTGTTAGTTGAGTACTTGAAAATACATTTTTTGTTTACTACTATCACTTAAATATATCCATACCTCAGCGAGTGTTGCCACTAATTTCTATTTTTCAGCCACTAGGTGTCATTTCCATAATTTCTTACAATTTTCTTTTCTTTTATCAAAATGTTTTATTCAATAAATATAATAAAAAAAAAATATATATATATATATATATATATATATATATATATATATATAAGTCAATTCATATTTGGATCAACAAAGAAAAAAATTTATTTTAGCTACTTTTTATTAAATAGTTAGAATTAATATAAATATGTATATACATATGGCAGAATCACAACATTAAGTGGTAATTAATTTTTATTAATTATTATTTAAAGTATCGTATTGTCATCCAAAACAATCGTGTATATAAAATTTCGGTTCATTTGAATGCTTTAAAACGTGAGAAATTTTTTTTTTTTTAAAGTTTTGACCCAAGTTGCTAAAACTGAAACCAACGTGGCTGTATCTGTAATTCTTTAAATAAATAGTTTCAGTCAATTAACTTTAATTAATTATAATTCAGTTATCGTTGTTTTACCCAAAATAATAGTGTATAGAAAATTTCAGCTCAAATGAGCGCTTAAAATGTGAAAAAAAACCTTTTCGAGTTTTGATACAAGTCGCCAAAAGGGTCGCTAAGTCGCCAAAAATAATGCCAACGTGGCTGTATTTGTAATTCTTTGAATAATTCGTTTTTATCAATTAATTTTTATCCATTATAACTAAATTACTGTCTTGCCATTCAAAATATTCATGTACGCAAAATTTCATCTCAATTGAGTGCTTTAAAATGTATTTTATTAACGATTGAAAATTCTACCAAGATAACTAAATAAATATATAGAAAGTGTGACCTAATAGTACGAATTAACAAGTAATATAAAAAAATAGTTTTTAAGTCAATTCCTACTTAGATCAACAACGAAAAATTTTATTTTAGCTACTTTTTATTCAATAGTTACAATTAATATAAATATGTATATACATAGGACAGAATCACAACATTAAATGGTAATTAGTTTTTTTATTAATCATTAAAGTATCGTATTGTCCTTTTAATTTCAGTCTAACTGAATGCTTTAACAAGTAAGAAAAAAACCTTTTTAAGTTTTGACACAAGTCGCCAACGTGGCTGTATTTGTAATTCTTTAAATAATTAGTTTTAATCAATTAATTTTTATTACTTATGATTAAATTATTGTATTGTCTTCCAAAATGATCCTGTATGTAAAATTTCAGTTCAATTAAGCGTTTTAAAATGAATTTTATTAACGATTGAAACTTTCACCAAGATAAATAAATAAATATACAAATATATATATATATAAATAAATATATAGGCAGTGCGAGCTAATAGTAGGAATTGAAAAAAGGAGACGAACTTTATGGTTAAACATCTGTTTTAACTTTAAATCCTTAAAAATGATTTTAATTATAGTTCCGGAAGACATTTCCAGTTTCGATGCAATGAATCTTTTAGTCAGAAGATTTTCTTTTACGATCAGATACTTCCCTTTCTTGATAGTTGCCTCCATTTAAACCGTCTTAGGAGAACCTTTCATGTTCTTGTTTTCACTTTTACTTTCTGCTAGAGGCTTTTTCCATTTCAAATAAAATATATAATAAATACCTTTGATTGAATTGCAATAATCGAGATTTTTACACTGCATTTTAATTTGTTGATACGAATATTTCTCTTTGGAAAGCATAATTACTTAACCTTCGAACCTTATATCATTTTTAGAAGCTATTATAAGTTTTATTATTATAAGTTTAACTTGTATGTAATGGAATCTTTGAACTCAATTTTTACCCACTTTAAAAGGTCAGATTAATTCAAAAACTTTGCACACTTGTCAAGGACCGATGACAATACAATGATATCATAATTTTGTTCCATTATCCTGATTAGGAAAATTAGGAATACGATTTATAGATTTGGCGACTAATTCCATATACCATTTTCACATTTGACGACTTATTGCATAAACCGTTTTCAGATTTGGCGATTAATTCCGCATGCCATTTCCAGATTTGGCAACTAATTTCAGATTTAGCCACTAAAAGATTAAGGTGCAATCCTAAAACCGCAAGACTCGTGTATGTGAAAAAAAAATTATGTTCTAACTCCTAAATATTTTTTACTTTAGTAAAGCAATATACGTTTAGAAGTGATGATACGAATTACAATTATAGCAATACGTTTAAAAGGTGATAATACGCGATTGACATTTAATATTCCTTCTTAATACACTTTTGTTAGTTATACCTGTATCTTTAGAGATGGAATCTTTGAAATATAGCGATATGGGACGCATCCTAGGCCCGTTATTGGGGAGAATAAATACACTTCAGACTCGTTAATTAATAACCATTGAAGAGCAAGACTAATTCTAGCAGCCACGTAATTCTGGCTCCAAATATTAAACTCAAGGATAAATTCAACAAAGGATAAATGATAGTTTTAAAACTAAAAAAACAGGCTTTTGTTGTAGATTGAACTGGAAAATGAAAAATAAATTATAGTTAAAAAAAAAAAAAGAAAAAAAAAAAAACCCCTTTTTAATGTTAATAAAAAGAAAATAATAAAAATAAATATAAGAATAAAATTCTTAACGAGAATAAAAATGTCATTGTGGTAAAAGCTTGAGGTGTGTGTTTTGTACTACATTTTTACACTAACTCAGCATTTCGGAATAGAACTAATAAGAAATTAAAACAATTAATATAGAGCACCTCACGCTCTTACCCATTGACATTAATATTCTCGTTAATTATTTTATTCTTACATTAAGAATTATTTTTTACTTTTTAGTTCGGTTCACTATAAAAGCGTGTTTTTTAGTTGTTGTTTTTTAAACTATAATTTATTTTAAAAAAATTATTTTATATTCCAACCAAAAGAAAACCTTAGCAGACCACTATTCTGAATTTTTTTAAAGTTTTATCTCAAAATGCAAATGAGAAAATACCAAGATGAATGATCATCGGGGCACATGATCTCTGATGAGTTCTTAATCCCCTATTTTTGAGGTGAATGAGAAAATGAATAACGAAATCATTTCCATAAAGTGCGAACGAACATCTGTATATCCATACAATATCATAAAATACTCTGCGAAACGAGCAGGTAACGGTTAGTATATATATAATATACTTCGTTAAGACATAGAATCAGCTAAACCATTCCACGTTTATAAATATGGATAGAAAATCAAGTATAAAATATATATTACATTGTACTAAGGCGCTTTATCAATATCCTGAATACATATTTTTATTATTCGTAAAGTAGAGGTTTAATCTTCCCTTTTCTCTTAAAATCAAGATGCAAAAAGTATCTCATAAGACATTATTTTCAGTCAGAAACGCGAATTTAATTTCCATCACTTCGAATTATTATTAATAAATATTTATACAAAGAAATTCTAATTCAAAGCACTACTGTCATATGATGCGAAGTAAAATTATTTTAAGGAAACATAATACGTTTCGTTGTAACTGACAAAGTATTTCAAAATAAATTTTAACAATATGAAGCATGATGAAAATTAGAATTTCTTTACGAAGAAACTCCCAGGAGCGACTAAGTAAAGTTAATGATTTTAATCTTCTTCCGTGTAGCAAAATATACTTAACCGGTCACATTCCGAGAAAAATATTACCCTCCGAGTAATTTCATCCGTATTAAAAAAAACCCGAATATTCCTTGAACTGGTTCATTTTAATACGTGCAAATTGAACTGCATCGCAGAAGGGCATTATAAAAGACAAACTGTAATCTTTTCCCGCTTTTCAAAACAAAACGCCCGAGAGAACGTTTCCCTAATCTGTTTCCATCATCATCATTTCACTTCATAGCGGGAAGATTAACATTTCATTCTCAAAAATTCATTCGAAGAGAAAAATCTCGAATTTCATTTGTCACGTTCTGGACGAAAAATTAAACCTTAGAAACCACGAATCTTCTCACGTAGCGGAGAAGAAAAAAAAAAATGGGGGAAAAAAAAAGTTTTTTTATTAATTTACATTCCTCAATTTTGCCAAAGGGTAATAATATTTTTTTTTTTATTTTTTTTTTCGTATGGGAGTGGGAGAAGAATAAAGAGAAGAATAAAAGGAAGACAAGAGAGTCTTGTTGAAATTGTAACTTGATAGGAACGAAATTTCTCCGCACAGTTTGTTCGTGCATAAAAGTAATTTTCTGCTTTCAGAGAAAGCTAGCAGGATGAGAACAGGAACGTAGCTGACATAATATGAATTGCTAACTCTTGAAGCGTGTTGGAACATCTCTTTAGCCTGAGTGAGAGAAAAATTCTTTGTCAAACAATTGAGTTCTTTCTTCCATTTTAATTTGTCTTTTCTTATTCCTGAACAGCATGCCTTTGAGCATCGTTAGAGTTAGGTGGGAAGATTCTTTTTTCTTCTTTTTGAGTATCTTTTTTCTTTTTTTTTGTTTAAGAAGCAGCCGTAATTAAAGAGCTTTGCCTTTTTCTTATTGTTCTGTTATTAATTTTTTTAAAGTTAAGGTGAGACTTTATTAGAATAGAATACCGTGCATATAAAGAATAATTTCTTTCTTAAAAAAGAAAGTAAAAGAGAAGAAGAAACAAACAATAATAAAAATTTTAAAAAAAGAATGTTTCAACTTTGCGCTAGGTTGGGAAATTTTGGATTGTCGGAGAAAAAAAAAATAAGTGAATTTTTAATTCTGAAATGTGAGTATGCTTCGGTCTATATGTCCACAGGGAACCAAAAATGGAGCAAAATATTATTGCTTGAAGAAATTAGTAAAAGAAAAAGGGAGAGAATTATTTCTTTCTTTCAAAATATGCCTTTGGTGATTTCGTCAAGAGTTGAAATTTTTTTTTTTTTGTGAAGTTTATAGTTAATTACAGCTAAAGGTTATTCCAAAATCTATTGTTTATTGAAGAATATGTGAGGTACTTAAGCAATACGTAAGAAAAGGGGAGAAATGTAGAAAAAGTATTGTGTTGGAGGCAGAACAATCAATATTCTATTTTCAAATTGCTTAAGATATCTTCAAGTAGTAAAACCAAATACCCCCTCCAAATAAAAAAAAAATTCGAACTTAAGTTTTAATTAAAATCAGACGAGACACACATTTTTAAATGCAGTCAAAGTCAATACATGTTTTTTTCATAATAAGTTTCAAGAATAATGAAATTTTCAAAATATTTATGAAAATCCTTTTTTTACTACTTAAAAATGTGTTTTTTTTTAAATTTAAAATTCGTGTTTCAAAACCTATTGATAACGAATCAGATAAAGTTTCAGAAATAGTTTTTAAGGTATCCACGAATACGTTCGGAACCGTGATTTTTCAAAAGCCTATAAATGGATAATATTTATGATATTTAGTGTCACTTTGATTAGAAAATGTATATAAAATTGATTTAAGAATAGTATTACAATAAAAAATTATTTAAGTACAATATTTTGACAAAAAAAGAACATAGAATGACCCATTTTCAAAATATTCTCCTTTTGCGAAAAATGCTTCTATTATAATAATATTTTGACTGTATATAGCTCAGACCTCTGTACAGAGGCTCAACTAGAATTTTTGAAATATATAACTTAGAAGTGGGTATGTCCATGTTTTACGAAAACAGAGGGGAGAAATTTTAAGAAAAAAACGCCGATAATTATTTCAAATGGTTGTAATTCTGAAAATAATGTGAATTTTCAAAACTCATAGTTTAGCCTCTGTACAGAGGTTTGAGCTATATACAGGCAAAATATTATTATAATAGAAGCATTTTTCACAAAAGGAGAACATTTTGAATAAAGGTTACTTTAAGTTAGTTTTTTGCCAAAATATTGCATTTAAATAATTTTTTTTGTCAAATTGTCCTTAAAACAATTTTATACATGTATTCTAATCTGAGTGACACTAAATATCATGAAAATTATCCATTCATGTGCCTTTTTAGAGAATCACTGTTCGGAACGTAGTCGGATATCTTAAAAGAAAACGATGTACTGACTATTTTCAGGGAATGCAGCAGATACTAATATTCTTTAAATACCAAAATATTTTTGTTAAATCACTTTTTTTCATTATTTTACAAGTCATTAATAATAATTAATGGACATATATATTGTTGGCATTACATTTTTAGTTTCTTAAAAATAGACTCTTACATCTAAGAAATTTGCATTCTAATTAATTTTCATATTTCACCCATTGTTTTACTGAAAAGTGCGATGAATTTTAAATATCGTGTTTCTTTGAATAAAGTTAACTTCCATAAGCAAAATTATTTTAAAATTAAGATTTCCGAGTCGATATTTAATTTATATGATAATGAAGTCCATGAAAAAATCTAGACATTTCGTAATTATTCTTTGTAATAATTAATTGACATAAAATTTTTAGTTGCTAGAAAATCATCTTACTATAATTAAATCTACGTACATTCTGAAATTTTGTAACATTTCAGATAGTATTAATAGTTTTATTGTTACATATTTTGCAATTTGATAGGTTTTAACATCCAAGGACGTTCTTTTATCAAGCTTTGGTTGGAAATTTGCGTTTGTTTTCTTATGTAACAAAAGAATAATCTTAATTATATTTCTGCAGCATTAAGAAAATCAAAGCATAAATCAAGGCAGACTTAAGAAAAAAAGTTTTGACCCCACCTTTTTGATGAACAAGTTCATTTCATTGTAGGGAGAAATAGAAGGGGAAAGTTAGGCTTAAGAATCAATGGGCTAAATTCATTTGACGTCATAGTCACATGATAAATATAATCACGTGTTTTAAATCTTTGCTGGAATTCTTTAAAATACAATTTGTCAATAATAATAGTGAGAATAGGTAAAGAAAATGAAAATTATTTAAAAATACGAATATATATTTCATTTAATCTGAAAAACGTTTCGAAGAATTTTAATGCTTGAACATCTTCATCAATTATCAAATTTGAAATTTTATCTAAATTTTAAAAATTGAGCAAATACAAGTCTAACGCCAGTTATGAATACAATGGAGAACACATGGTTTCATTTATCACGTGACCATCATGAATTTAGCCCATAAGGTTAGCTAATAAGCATTTGTGCTATCCCGTGTGGGGATATTTAACCGTTATCAAATTAAAGGGCTGCATAGATGAAATCAAGATTAATTTTAATCTAATTAATTTAAGAACAGGAGACCTATTAACAAGATATTTGGAACATAGGTGACATATTATTGGAATATTGCATAAAGTACTACTAGGTAAATACAGCACACTGAAACATACTCACAGTTATTTCAGTTAAATCATAGAAGAAATATCATGAAATAGGGCAGCACTCACGATTTTTAAGTCCCGCAAAAACAATAGTTGAGTTTCAACTTATCTGTCTTCACTCCAAGTTATGAATAACATATCTAGCGAATGCAGGCTGAAACTGTTGTCAGATACTTGAATAAATATCCAATGCACACAGAAAAAACTGTTGCCAGATGCATGGATTTCACTCAATTCAATTAATAGATAACAAGTAATATAAACAAAAACATTTTAAGTCAATTCCTAATCTGAATGGATGAATAAAAAGTATTTTATTATGAAAATTTGAATAAGACATATATATATGACATATTTCCAACACCCAGTAACGACAACTATAGAATTCAAAGTCTTTATTGAACGCACGGGGTTTTCTTCATAGGGAGAACACTGGTACAACATGTTACAATACTTTTCAAGCAAAAGAACCCCAACTTAGGGGAACAACGATATGTATGTGGGGAAAATCGGAAGAGATAGCGAACAGTGAAACTTCCCAAAGTCCGTGCTTTATGAGGCTTTATAGGATTCTACTGGTTCTGTCCCTCTAGACAGAGGTAGTACCAAAGCTATAGGGAAGGATTAGTGTCTGGAGGGAAAAGCTGCCGAAATACTGCATTGATTTTGAATCATCCAAGTTTTTGGTCAAAGCTTACGAATATATCTATCTATTTCTATATATATA